>SDVV010042311.1:0-10355 GCA_016164225.1 Gammarus roeselii | reverse complement strand
GTAAGGAGTTTAGGTTTATGCCTGCGAAGCGTGTTTGTTTCAGCGCATTTAAATGCTAAGTGTTCTGTATACATTCTTGTTGATAGGGTAACTAATACGACGATCATTTTGTAGAACAGCCGCATGTCATTAAGCCAAACTATGGACGATGTAAACTAAATGCATTTCATTAAAGGCAGTGTTACAGCGCCATCTACATCCCCCGCCGCAAGTTCTAGAATGCTGGCATTAACACAGCATTATGTTTCCTAAACAGACCGAAAAGTGCCGTAGGGCCGCAGGAGCTGCGAGAAATTATCCTGCGGCGCTGCGAAATGCTTTGTAAATGACAGCAATTAGGCCTAAACCGAGGGCCTGTTAGGCCAGTGGTGCGCTGTTTGGGTGGGATTTGCCAGAAAATATACAATAATTGATCTTCTTTCACCAGTAACTCTTAGCAAATGTTCCAAAGCGTTTCCTGTTGATTGCACACCAGTGAATAGTTTGAAGGGAGTGGCGCCCTGAATTCTCCCTCTGGTTGTACAGTTGCGAGACATGAGGCGGTGCTTTGATATCCATGAAACGGAGATAATGAACCCTGAGTTTATTAACAAAACGAGAAGGACGCATGGATACGAGAATCAGAAGCATACGACGTCACGCTGATGCTCGTCATCGCACACCATTGGTGTCAGTCAGTAGTACCCGCGGTCGTTTGTTGAGACCGGCTACAGAGATCTCTTCCACGATACTGGGTATTTGCTTCTATCGCTGATACTGCAAGCTAAATTATTCACCTGCTGGTTTATTATATATCAGTAAATCGAGTTAAATTTACGGTTATACCATTTCCTAACATACTGTAATAAAGTTATATCTGCCAATTACGACAATACATTGGTACAAATATGGTTCCTTGGTTTATAATTGATATTTTTATGTATTTGTAAACATTCATATTGAAGAAACTGCTCTGAAGATCTTTAAAGTTCGCTATTCCGAACGATTCTTAAATACCCGAAATACATTTTCGAATACCATTACCTATGTGTGTGTGTGTGTAGATATATATATATGTACACAATATATAACCACAAACTCTGGTTGATAGGTTATGATTCAATGACGTTTGACAAATAGATAATGACACGTATTACCTGCTTTTCGAAAATTTGTAAAAAAAAATAGGTGCAGCAACTAGCAACGAAACAAGAACCGCTACCCTCAGCAACCAATGACCAACAATTAATGATCAATTGCACCTCTAATGACCCTCTAATGACTTACATTCCTTATGAAGACTGATGGTACAGGAACGGGCAGGGCGGCAAGCAGCGCAGCACCGCTCGACATGGAGTCTCGCATGGAACAGATAGGTGTCGTCGAGAACAACCGGACTGTCGACACCGCAATGATAGATCGTTGTCGACTTCTCATCAAAGGTTTAACACACACATAATTTGAAGTAGATAACAGTAAATGAATGAACATTTTTGGAAACACGAAACTTATTTCAATCGATCGAGCGAATAAAAATGCTCGACATACCAGTTCATTAACTCAAGATATATTATGTATTCTGAATTAAATAAAGAACAAATCAGAGTCTCATGTAGCTTCAGCAGGAACAAAATAGCCCTTTAAATCAGTTGTTGACACTAGACAGTTTTTCGCACCAAACATTTCAACACATTATTCAGTGGAGAACGTGAATGATAGTTTAATGAATTCAAACAGGGCATTCTTCATGTAAACCTGCCATCAAAAATTATTACATTTCTTAAACATTCCCTGAAAAACTTTCCCGGACAACGCCAGAACATCAATAAAAAATACAACACAAGCAACAAAACTAAGAAAGATGTCGAAACAACAACAGGCCCGGGAGAGGAGCAGGTCACCAGGGGCACCTCGAGAACATCTTGAAAAAATACGACGACAGAACGATCGACAATGGAGCGACGTGCCCCAGAGGGGACCCTTGAGGCAGTGTTTATGTGGACAGTCTCCCACTCGACCCTTTACCAAAGAGACGGCAACACTGGTGCTAACAAAATGTTAAGAAACTTCACTGAAACCACCATCGACAAGACTGGCCCCAACATAGCCTGAGGAAACGAACCAAATTGAAAGAGTGACCCTCCACCATCGTAGACAAGACTGGTCCTAAAATAACGTGAGGAAACGAACTAAATCGAAGGAATAACCCTCCACCGTCGTTGTCGTGACTGGTCCTAACGTAACGTGAGGAAACTAAATAATTTGAACGAGTAACCCTCCACCATCGTATCCATGACTGGTCCTAACATAACGTGAGGAAACACACTAATCTGAATGGGTAACCCTTCACCAATCGTAGTCAAGACTGGTCCTAACATTACGTGAGGAAACTAATTAAATTGAAAGAGTAACCCTTCACCATCGTAGACAAGACTGGTCGTAACATAACGTGATGAAACTGACTAAATTGAATGAGTAACCCTCCACAATCGCAGTCAACATTGTTCCGTACACAACGTGAGGAAACTAACTAAATTGAAAAAGTTATCCTCCACCATCGTTGTCATGACTGGTCCTAACATAACGTGAGGAAAATAACTTAATTAGACGTGTAACCCTCCCCATCGTAGTCAAGACTGGTCCTAACATAATGTGAGAAAACTAACTGAATTGAACGAGTAACCCTCAGCCATCGTAGTCAAGACTGGTCCTAAAATAACGTGAAGAAACAAACCAAATTGCATGAGTAACCCTCCACCATCGTAATCACGACTGGTCCTAACATGACGTGAGGAAACGACCTAAATTGAATGAGTAACCCTTAATCATCGTAGTCAAGACTGGTCGTAACATAACGTGAGGCAACTATAAATCGAAAAAGTAACCATCCACTATCGTTGTCAAGACATAACGTGAGGAAACTATCGAAATTGACAGAGTAACCCTCCACCATCGTTGTCATGACTGATCCTAACATAACGTGAGAAAACCAACTAAATTGAAGAGGAACCCTCCACCATCGTGGTCATGACTGATCCCAGCATAACGTGAGGAATCAATCTAAGTTGATGAGTAACCCTCCACCATCGTAGTCAAAACTGGTCCTAACATAACGTGAGGAAACTAACTAAATTGAAAGAGTTAACCTCCACCATGGTTGTCATGACTGGTCTTAACATAACGTGAGGAAACTAACTAAATTGAAAGAGTAACCCTCCACCATCGTAGTGAAGACTGGTCCTATTATAACGTGAGGAAATTAAATTGAAAGTGTAAACCCCCACCATCGTAGTCAAAACTGGTTCTAACATACCGTTAGGAAATTAACTAAATTGAAAGTGTAACCCTCCACCATCGTAGTCATGACTGGTCCTAACATAGCGTGAGGAAACTAACTAACTTGAAGCAGTAACCCTCCACCATCGTATTGAAGACTGGTCCTATTATAACGTGGGTAAATTAAATTGAAAGTGTAAGCCTCCACCATCGTAGTCAAAACTGGCTCTAACATAACGTTAGGAAACTAACTAAATTGAAAGAGTAACCCTCCACCAACGTTGCCGAGACTGGTCCCAACATAACGTGAGGAAACGAACTAAATAAAAAAATTGTAACTCTCCACCATCGTTGTCATGACTGGTCCTAACATAACGTGAGTAAACTAACTAAATTGAAAGAGTAACCCTCCACCAACGTTGGCAAGACTGGTCCTAATAAAACGTGAGGGAACGAACTAAATTAAAAGAGTACCTTCAACCATCGTGGTCCAGACTGGTCCTAACATAACGTGAAGAAACTAACTAAATTGAAATAGTAACCCTCCACCAACGTAGTCAAGACTGGTCCTAACATGAAGTGAGGAAACTAACTAAATTGAAATAGTAACCCTCCACCAACGTAGTCAAGACTGGTCCTAACATGAAGTGAGGAAACTAACTAAATTGAAAGAGTGACCCTCCACAATCGCTGTCAAGATTGGTCCTAACATATTGTGAGGAAACTAATTAAATTGAAAGATTAACCCTCCACCACCGTGGCCATGACTGGTCCTAACATAACGTGAGGAAACTAACTACGCTTTGTTTACAGCAAAGCGTAGGGGAAATAAACTGAAGCAGTTGTTCTCTACTAACGGCAACTCAGGCCATAACAGATCGTAAAAAAACTTAACTGAGACAGAGAACCTACACCAAGACTGGCATTAACGAAACGAAAGAAAAACATAACTATATCAGTGACCTACCACTGACGTCAAGTAGGGACTTGACTAAACAGAAAAAAAAACTTTAATGGAACAGATACCCTCCACCATCGTCAAGCTTGATTCTAACAAAACGTAAAAAAAACTGACTGAAAACATTTGTCGGCTCTTGCGGCCATTTCCAACCATCCAGTAACTAGTCAGTAAAGAATCTTCAACCATTTCCTTGAAATCTCTCGATTATTGGCCCTGAATCTTTTTGGTTAGGATATGAATTAGGCCGTTTTCTCACCTCATAGCATTTAAGGACTCATCAGAACACGTGCAATACACACTTCTCTATTTAGTACTCGACGTCAGGAGTTCGGCAAATTTCCTGAACAAGCTTAGTTGCCATTGCGCTATGTTCGATACGTCGGTCCTGCGTCGTCTATATTTTCAAAGAAAGTTCAATCTTCTTTTCTGTGAAAACTTTTGATATAATTTCCAATGTTCATGCCCCTCATCCCTCACACACCAACCTCCCTCTCCTCTCGCAAGGAATTGAACCATCATAAATTCTTGTTTGTGGTGCTTCAAATTCATGTTGTAACGATCATCCTTAATTTGAGTTGACTGAAATGATCTTTTAAGCCCGTATCTGTGCTTCTATTCTCCTTATGTTGGAATAGAGCCGCTATTCTGGTCCGTCTACCAACAATGATGCGCGCAGGCAATGCTAACAAACTGAATATCAGCTAATGCGGGGCATAAATCTTTTTATAGATGAACAATACTTAGAACATCTTATATTACAAAGAATTGCAAAGGGCATCTTTAGTGGGTACTTAGAGCAGTTACAACCCATAATACTTGCACTGTAATCTTTAGAATCAAAACCCGTTAAAATCAATCAGTATTTTGACAATGCAAAACCGTTTCCATATAAAGAGTGAGTTCGGCAACCTGAAAAAGGCAACTTGAAAACAACTTTCCATAAAAACCATTGCAACGGGAACATGGGAAAAACAAGCAGTCGGGTTGATTCGTGTGGCTGCTGTTGAAGTTCTGAAAGTGTAATAATTAAATCGTAAGCTGATCTCTTCCATAAATAACAACCGAATTATCCAATTCTTACACGAACACGAACTCATAGAGTCAAAGAAGCATAACCAGTCTTGCATCATGAATGCACTATTCCATGCGTTGGCTACCATACTTTAATCACTGTTTATGAGGTAATATGTGATCCAGTTTATGCATGAAGAATGGCTACACTCTACACCGTTCGTGGAATCTCCTCAGAAGCGGTTACTTTAATAAATAAACAGAAACGGAAACCAAATAGCAAATAAAGAAGGAAGAATGTGTTGTACTTTATTATGGAAATGATCTACGATTGACACTAAGTTTAGATACAGCGTGAAACTCATGCATTTACTTTTGCTTCTCTGAAGCTGTTGCCAATGCGTTAGGTCTGTTAATACGAGTATCTTGGCTCGTTGACGGCGTGACTTCTGTTCCTATTTGCTTCTCCACTTTGGGTCTTTAAAGGATTTCAGGGTTTTATCAAGCCAACTTAGTATCATGGAATGTACTGCGATTCAGAGCAAGGTATCCTAATTTGCGCATTTTAGTTTCAGTACGCAAACATGATATTAATCAAACCTCTGAAACAATAATTATTTATTTAATAGAAAAACACAACCTGAGCATTCCATATATTGAACAAATAATAGCGTCCTTGAGTTGCAGACCTCTTCAGCTATTATTGTGAATTATGTTGCCATACCTGATAAGACCTCGTCACCAATTTTCTAGAACATTTTTAGCCTGATATAGTAGAACATCCAATACAAAACTGAGCAAAACAGACTGAGCTAACTCGTCTGCAATAGCCGGTTAGAATAGCGCTTCGAAACAATAATGCAGTTACATTTCTTTGTTTTTTATCTCACAGATATATTCTGCTGACTCGGAAAATCTTCATCCCGCGGAGAGAAATAAACGATCAAAGCGTTTTTTTTACCACTCCAGAAAACCCGTGGCCGAAGACCGAAAAAGTCTCGTAGAATAAAAGTTCAATGGAGTTTATTTCGGATGAGCTTCTATTGTTTCATCAGGAGAATAAGACAATCTCTTTTGAACTTGGGGATGCAGCCAACCATCTTTTGACATGTTTTTTTTAGAATCGAGTTGTCAAAGAGCGTAAATTGTGTGTACTGACATCAACTCTAAATCGTGAAAATGCCTGTATACAGTGAAGGAACAGTAACCGTTAGTGAATTACCTTTTCATACTCTTCTCAAGAGAAAATTTCTAGGAGGGCCCAAAATTCCGAGAGCATCCTTCTCCAGGATACTCTCAGCAGGAGAACAATTCCCCAGAGGACGTCTCTAAGGGCATCTAGCCCCGAGCACATTTCCTTAAAGAATATCCATTCCCAAGAACAAGATTCCCCAGTTCACCTTGCTATAGAGAAACCTTCCCAAGAGCATTCCATCCCGTAAAAGACACTCTTCCTACGTGCACTCTGCCCAAGAGCATCCTCCAAACGAACACTCTTCCCAAATGAACTTCACCATAGGCATTCTCCCCAAAAGTACCCTCCCTAAGTGAATCCTTCTCAAGAGCACTCTTCCCAAAACACCATCCTCAAGTACACCCGTCTCAAAAGCAACTTTCAAAATCACCATTTCCAAGAGCACCATTTGTAAGAGTTTCCTCCCCATGAGCGAGCTCTCCACAAACATCCTACCCGAATGCCCCTACCCCTAACCGTCCCTCTGTCCTCAGGGCCGCACGTGTCTCCGGAAGTGTAGCAGCGACAGCGATGGCTGCCTCAGCAGGAGGAAGAAGTGTCTCTGCGATGGCATCTGCGGCATGAGCTGCATCAAGCCAGGTAAGCTGCATTAAGTCAGATGAGCTGCTGTTAGTCAGGTGAACTGCAGCAAGCCAAGTGAGCTGCATTAAGTCAGATGAGCTGCTGTTAGTCAGGTGAACTGCATCAAGCCAGGTAAGCTGCATTAAGTCAGATGAGCTGCTGTTAGTCAATTGAACTGCATCAAGCCAGGTGAGCTGCATTGAGCCAGGTAAGCCGCATCAAACCATAGTAACAGCATGAAGCGAGGTGAGCTGCATCAAGCCAGGGTAGCAACAAGCCAGGAGAGCTTAAGCTAACCAGGTAATTTTTATGAAACCAGGGGAGATGCAGCAAGTCATGTGAGCTGCATCAATCCAGCTTAGTTGTATCAAGCCAGATGAAATGCATTTAGCCAGATGAGTTGCATCAAGCCAGGTGAACAACACTGAGTCAGTTGAACTACACTAAAGGCAATTGATCTACAAGAAACCAGGTGAACAACATTAAACCAGGTGAACAACATTAAACCAGGTGAGCTACATTGAGCCAGGTAACCTACATTAAGCCAGGTGAACTACACTAGGCCAGGTGAACTACATTAAGCCAGGTGAACTACATTAGGCCAGGTAAACTTCATTAAGCCAGGTGAACAACATTAAGCCAGGTGAACTACATTATGCCAGGTGAACAACATTAAGCCAGGTGAACTTCATTAAGCCAGATGAACTTCATTAAGCCAGGTGAACTACATCAAGCCAGGTGAACTACACTAGGCCAGGTGAACTACATTGAGCCAGGTGAACCACATTAAGCCAGGTGAACTACATTAGGCTAGGTGAACTACACTAGGCCAGGTGAACTATATTGAGCCAGGTGAACTACATTAAGCCAGCTGAACTACATTAGGCCAGGTGAACTACACTAGGCCAGGTGAACTACATTGAGCCAGGGGAACTACACTAGGCCAGGTGAACTACATTGAGCCAGGTGAACTACATCAAGCCAGGTGAACTACATTAGGCCAGGTGAACTACACTAGGCCAGGTGAACTACATTGAGCCAGGTGAACTACATTAAGCCTGGTGAACTACACTAGGGCAGGTGAACTACACTAGGGCAGGTGAACTACACTAGGCCAGGAGAACTACACTAGGCCAGGTGAACTACATTAGGCCAGGTGAACTACACTAGGCCAGGTGAACTACATTGAGCCAGGTGAACTACATTAAGCCAGGTGAACTACACTAGGGCAGGTGAACTACACTAGGCCAGGAGAACTACACTAGGCCAGGTGAACTACACAAGACCGGGTAACTACACTAGGCCAGGTGAACTACACTAGGCCAGGTTAACTACATAATCAACACACGTGAAATGAATAAAAACATATTACAGAATCACTAAATTTCAGAAACATCAAACGAGGCAGAAGACATCTACGCTGATCATTGCTTCAGTTCCGTTATATTGCATAAAGGGAGACGTGTCACTTCAAGCCCGAGAGAAGAGAAGAGTGCATCAAGCGGCAGAGAAGCCGCTTGATGCACTCGTACGTGAGGCACGATTCGCTCAACTGCATCACTCGTGTTTGTCATCAAAGAGACCATTCCACTCCACGGTCAATAAATCAATTGTCTCACTCCTTTGAACCAGTTCAATTCCATTCGAAAAAATCTGATTCTTTAAAAAGAAAATCCAGTCCAACCTGTTTGCTAGCAACGGCGATTCTAAAATTCTTCAAAGGAAGCTAGTGGTTCAACTACTAAACAAGCAAGAGAAATCCACAAACGACTGTTTACACATTTAGCAGAGTATATTCTGCGAGCATTGTCTATGCTGGATTGATTTTATCTCGAGGAACGGCCTACAGGCACACTATGTACCAGGGGATTGTTACATTCAATCCTCGTACAAGTTAAAAAAATACGTGTTCAATTATCTATCACAGTATTTTCTGGTGATAATCTTAATTTTTTTGTTAAAAATGCCTACAAACCTGTATTTAAAAGTGAAAAAGCTAGAAAAACGAGTAGGTATGGAAATACTCGTACCGTACCCCCAACAAAAAAAAAAGATCTCACATTTTCAGGAAATCATATCCATGATCCCATTGCTAGAAGTGGTTCGTTTTTTCCTTTGTTAACACGAAATGGGAAGAGAAGTCGGGTTAGACACTCATAGCATTACCAATTATTGTGTCGTGAAGGTTCCTCTTCACAGTATTGTCTGAAATACAACTTCCAAAAACATTTCCAGAGTATTTTATCCAATGTTCTTATTGCAGAAATTAAACAATGTGATGGGAAAATTAATCATGATACTGAATAACGCCCATCACAGCCAACACATCAACAAGAACCAACAGAACCAATCAACAGAATAATCACTACTCACATGACGAATCCAAGAATCATGACGTGGCCTAATAAACAGCAAAACAATTCCACTAGTGAAATTTTTGTAAAGCAGATGACAAACATCTAAGATCGAAGGTGCCTCAGAAATGACCAGAATCTGACTGGATGATCTGAGTCGTATTAACTCCCTGTACAACGTTTGAATATTTTTTTTAATAACATAGGGTCTGAATGTAAATAAAAGAAATACAAGTGACATTTTGAGTAAAAATAGGCTCTCTTGTAGAGCCATTTCGATCGAAATTTCTTCAATCGTCTTGGAAGTACGCTGAACTTCAGTCGTCCTGAAGGTTCACTAAAATTCAGTCGTCCGGAAGCTACGATGAACTTCAGTCGTCATGAAAGTACGCTGAACTTCAGTCGTCTTGAAGGTTTGCTGAAATTTCGTCGTCCTGAAGGTGCGCTCATTTAGTTAAGTTGCCGGTAGACTAAAGATCTGTAGTCCTGAAGTTCAATCGCTTTGGAGTTCAGTCGTTCTTAAAGTGACCTGAAGTTCAACCGTTCAAAAATTCGTTTTAGTCGAGCTAATTTGATCGGAATTTGTGCTGCCGTACTGGAGCTTTCCGCCACGTTCTGTCAAAACGAGGTTCAACCCTCCTGTCTGCATTGCTTACCACTCCTGTCTGCATTGCTTACCACTCCTGTCTGCATTGCTTACCACTCTTGTCTGTATTGCTTACCACTCTTGTCTGTATTGCTTACCACTCTTGTCTGTATTGTTTAACACTCTTGTCTGTATTGCTTACCACTCTTGTCTGCATTGCTTACCACTCCTGTCTGTATTGCTTACCACTCCTGTCTGTATTGCTTACCACTCCTGTCTGTATTGCTTACCACTCTTGTCTGTATTGCTTACCACTCTTGTCTGTATTGCTTACCACTCTTGTCTGTATTGCTTACCACTCTTGTCTGTATT
>SDVV010042310.1:0-10355 GCA_016164225.1 Gammarus roeselii | reverse complement strand
TCTCTATGACACGGCCGTACACTTCCTTCAATACAATTAGTTGTCACATTCTCTATGACACGGCCGTACACTTCCTTCAATACAATTAGTTGTCACATTCTCTATGACACGACCGAACACTTCCTTCGATGCAATTAGTTGTCACATTCTCTATGACACGGCCGTACACTTCCTTCAATACAATTAGTTGTCACATTCTCTATGCCACGACCGAACACTTCCATCAATACAATTAGTTGCCACATTCTCTAAGACACCACCGAACACTTCCTTCAATACAATTTGTTGCCACTTTCTCTATGACACGACCGAACACTTCCATCAATACAATTAGTTGCCACATTTTCTGTTTCAATTAATATCCAATCTCAAGTGACGAGATTATCAGTTTTGTCTCGACATAATTAAGTCTTCCATCAAGTGGAGTTCTACCACAGGCTCCTGCGGCTGCGAGTCGGAGACCAATTCTATTAATCACGGATTTTGCACTTGCATATTGACTGTGGGATGAAGCTGCTGGTGGTGTTGTAGCTCATCAGGGTGTCCAATTGATGATGTTTCTGGGAGTAAATCCCGCACGTTTGTTGTTCCAAGCAAGTGCAGTTCGTAATGGGTAGATTAAATTGTATAGATTGGGCCACGGTATGGCATCTATTAATAGTTATGTCTCCTTCATACCCACGAGGAACTGCGTGTGGGGGGGGGGGGGTTACGTGACATGACAGCGGGAGCGAGATATGCAACATAACACGATAAGTGAGTGGGAGAGAGACATGCAACACAACACGAGAAGTGAGCGTATTAAAAACGCCAGAAAAACACGCGCTACTCTTTACATTTTTGGATACATAACTTTGATTGTTTGAGTTTGTTTACACGTCAGCATTAGAAGTCTCAAAAACTCCCGTGCTTCTGAGTTGGGCCCATCGTTTCAATAAAGGAAGCATCATCCACCAAATTGACTGAGCCCAAGAGACTTTGAGACATTTCAAAACAGGTTAGTATTACAAAGAAAGATTATTATGCATCCTGGCTGGTAATTTTCAATGATGCAATTTGCCGCAGCTGGAAGCACGATGAACGCCGGCATGTTGCTTCCAGCTGCCTTACTGTGCATAGCTTGCTTAGCGGTTCATGGCAGCAGGAGATGATGAGTAGACTGGGTCAATCATCCATGGTTCTCTTTCAAACTCTGTCAATCATATTGCCTAATCCTTAACCTAATCATAATACCTCATTCATGTATAGAAGCATCAAATCTACCAGCCTTCCTCATTTCATCATTGGAATACCGGAGCGTGGAAGTCGATACGTTATTTCCAGCGATAGCTAAAGCGTTGGCAAGGTGATGCCACGAATCGTGTATTTGGTCGAATCAATATAATAAGTTAAATATGCTTCTACTCATAATGACATTCATCAGTTCGAATTATTTATGTTTCGAGAAATGCTGTAAATCGATAGGAAGGAAGGAAATAGTTTCAAAGTTTTGTAACTCAGTGTTTTCACAAGTCACGCTGGCGTGGTAGTAACACTGGGAGGGAATGGTACGCCCAATGTTACTGCCACGCCACCCGACTCCGTCCAGAGAATATCTTACACAAGGATTGGCCACTGAGGCGTTACTGCCAAGCCACTCGACTCCGTCCAGAGAATATCTTACACAAGGATTGGCCACTGAGGCGTTACTGCCAAGCCACTCGACTCCGTCCAGAGAATATCTTACACAAGGATTGGCCACTGAGGCGTTACTGCCACGCCACCCGACTCCGTCCAGAGAATATCTTACACAAGGATTGGCCACTGAGGCGTTACTGCCAAGCCACTCGACTCTGTCCATAGATTATCTAACACAAGGATCGGCCACTGAGGCATGATTGTGGCCATGAAGTAGCCTCTGTATCCGGGACCTGCTGGAGAGCGTACTGCTAGATTACTTTGGAAAATCTCTACTAAGTTCAATTTATCATCGGGGAAGTGCAATATTTTTATTTAGTCACAATACCTAACAGAAATTGACAGCCTAACTTTAATAAATTATTTAGATATTTGAATGTTAATATCGGTCATCAAACGGTATTTCAAGAAGAAAATACTCTCCGTTATGGGTTGATTGGCATCTTCATTAGATCAAGGGGAAAACTGGTTTACCGAAAGAAGACTTGCACTAGTTTTCTGCAATTGATACGAATAAAACTTCTCCCTATAACATATAAGACTATTTACAGTGTGTATTTTAGCCAGTTTTTTGCAATTTCGACTCAGAGAGAATTGAAATTTCGATCGAAACTGAGGAGCTTGGTTATCATCGAAAGATAAACTAATTGAAACAAAGTTATACGTCTTAGTTTTTATTGCTACAGAAAACGATTCTGCGAAAGGCTCTGTGAAGGAAGAGATATACATCAACAAAATTATGTTTTTATCGGCTACGCCAGGTTTGTTCAGTCCAATACCTTCTGGCAAAGCAACGGGACAAGAGCTTTGTAACTGTTGCATGTCTGCAGTTGCCAGATGCGCTATAAATCCACATCTTCTTGAGAGCCCTCCTAGTTAGAAAGCCTAATGATGATTTCTGATCAGGTCAATTAAATATAAACAGCTCGACAATAAAATCACGTATTAAGGAATTTCGAACTCCTCACCTCATCACTGTAGATACGATAGAGGTTGCAATGGATTTTGGTAAACGGAAGCTCAGTATTACTTCGATGTTCATTTCGAGACTCGTCTTAACTTTTATGATTCCTCCCTGATACCACCCCTTCCAATACAGCCGATACACACTTATCTTCTTCGTTCCAGCCTCTGCTGCTACCTCGCTGCGCTACTGCGTACTTCCAAGGATTTTTGTTACGCCATACTAATCCGACTCCTTCCAAAGCCATGTCACACAACTCCGTTCCGGCTCATTGCTGCTCCCAAGCTACATTACTCCACTTCTTCCAATGCTGCCGTCATGCCACACTGTTACGTGACCGCCCAATGCTCTTGTCCCACCACACTACTCCGTCCCCGTCCAATGTTGCTGCCAAGCCACACTACTTCGTACCCTTCCAATACTGCTGTCAAGACCCACTATACTGCACCCCTTCCCATGCTGCTGTCAACCCCCACTACTCCGTCCAGTCCAATGTCGCGGTCAAGCCACACTATTCCGTCGTCTTCCAATGTATTGCCAGGCCTTACTTTTCCATCCCCTTTCAATGCTGATGCCATGCCCCACTACTCCGTCTACTTCCATTGTGGCTGCCAAGCCTCACTACTCTGTCCCCTTCCAATGCTGCTGTCAAGCAACACTACTCCGTCCCCTTTCAATGCTGCTGCCACGCCCTATAACTCCGTCTTCTTTCAATGCTGCTGCCTCGCCCCACTACAAAGCCGTATCCGTCCAATTCTTACCAGCCAATCGCACAAGGTCGCCGAGTGCAACAGCTGCCGTCAACCGGGCGTTTGTATTCAAATTTTCTCCAATGTTGATCTCAGGTCTGAAAATGGTAGCTGTCCCACTCCGCATGAAGACGACAAAATGTGGTTGTGTATACCAAACTGGAGACATATCCTTGACCACAAACAGAACCCAGATCAATACTGATCGGTATACGTGGACAGTGAAGTATTGATATAGCTAAAACTGAGAGAAGAACAACCGGGAGCCCAGCGTACGCGCTAAAATTATTTCCGCACACGTGCACTATCGCCACTTCACTCCACCTCACTGTCATAGCCGGACACTGTCATAACCGCTAGAAATCTTTCATCACACGTGCTTTAGACCTAAGAGATGTTTCAGCCCACACGCATTTTCCGCCACTTCAAAATCTTCCACTGTAATATCTGCCATTGTCTTTACACTTAAACAGGCGTACCAACCTACTGGTTATAACATAAATGCAACTTCAATAAAAAAAACGCGAAAAAAGGCATTACGTGTTCTAGAAAAATACGTTTGTTTGCCCCGCGGGTTAGAAATACGTACCTTTGCCTTGCGGGTTAGAAACACGTACCCTATGTTAGGTTAGGTTGGGTAGGAAGTTTGGGATCGGTCTTTACGCTCGATTTTTTTAGCATAGAAAGCATTTACAGCCAAACATTTTTGCAGATAAATTTTACGAACGAATGCTTTTTGAACCGATTAATCGCAGGACCGAAAGCTTTTAGCACCGAAAACTATTAGAGTCGAAAGGAAATATCGCTGAAATGGTATGCACTGAATGCTAATAGCCCCAAAAGCTTATTTCACCGAATGCATTTAGAACCGAAAGCTAATAGCATCGTATTTTCTGGAACCGAATTCATGTAGAACCGAATCCTAATACGATGGAATCATTTGCGATCGAATTCTCTTACGACAGAACTCACCCAGATACGTTCGAAAGCATTTACAACCGAAGTGATTTCTGCACGAATGCTGTTAGGACTGAATACGTGTTGCCTCGAAAGTACATTCGCTAGAATTCATAGAGCAAAGGGGAAAATACAATCGAAATATTTATACATGACTGCTAGAAGGAATTTTTTTTTTTGCATGAAACGAATTTCACAAAAAAGCCTTTAAAACAGAACTTTTTTTGCACCGAAAGCATTTACGGTCGAAAGTAGTTACACTCGAAAACTCTGCTGTGGGAGTTTCCATTATTCGCGATCAATGGGGGAATGGGGGGAGGGCTTTGTTTACCTTATGCAACGTACGACAACTAAGAGCTAACTGGGGTTGGTGCATTGTGCGATTCAATCGAGTCTGAGCAGGAGCTACATCTGTATTAAACTTTTGCTCTGATAGTTTAGCCCAAATTGATTACAATCGATAAAAAGAATCCGACCTGTTGGAGAGTGCGGCATAGAGCCCACTATATCCATAACATGTTTTCAATTGGTTGACAAACTTTAGCATATAATGATTGTCTCTACTAAATTGCAACACAACGCCCATGAAATACATTCTGTCGAAACAATGGCAGACCCACCCGAGACGAAGTTGTTATTGAGGAGTCATAAAGAATGGTCTCATTTATTTAATCTGCTAGTTAAGTGTAGGTTCATTTGAGATGCACCACTCTTTTAGTCTATATGCTCACACGAGCCGATGGTAGCTACAGGCTCTTTTTCAAGTTAATTTTTATTGTTTCATGAAACGTGACATAAATAGAGCTCTATATAGTCCCCTCGGCAACATATAGGAGTTAATTGCTCTGCGTAGCTCCTATTTTTAATTGGTTGCTCACCTAGGTGGCCTCAACTTTCAAGACTGTCCAACATCCCAGTAAAGCCAGAGTGCAGAGCAGGGAATGGGGCACCACAACACTCCGATCCACAGAACTGCGTAAGCAAGACAGGTAATGATACAGAAAAATCCGGAAATTTGTGCTTGTTGAGACAGCACAAAATAATGAATAAGGACACACATACATTCCCCCGTATAATTAAACCTAATCTGCCTAGTCAAAATCTAACGATTCATCATACATCAGCTCAGCAAGAGCTTGCTTAAAGTGTGCAATATCCATCAATTGAACAACATCAGCAGGCAAGCTATACCATACCCTATCACATCTCACATTGAAGGGCCTACTGTGCAAATCAGATGAGCAATGAGGATTCAGCAAATTAATCTGAATCCTCAGATTTCAGGTATTTTATATGGTGATTTCTGGTATTTTATATGGTGGGCCCTCAGAACCAATGCATAACAGAAAATAATTCCTGAGTCCTCAAACAAGGTACGTTGAGGCCCTGGTGGAAATGAGGCCCAAATCAAATCAAATCCCCAAACAACTACCATAGTCCACATCAGAAACCCATCACTGTTTCTGGTCCATCTTCTCTGAATAAAATCAAACAGCCTGCAGTCCCCACAATATCTGGTGTTTGAAATACAGGATACATAGCAATTCGATGAGTGTGAGAGTGTCTGCAAAATATAAGAGCAGCATAAATTTCAAGGACCTGCAGACAGTTGATCTCAATAAACGATTTGCTGGCCCATCTTCCTCTCCAGCCACCACAAGAATATGATAGTGGAATCTGAGGCTTATATCCACACTGACACTCAAGTCTCTATGTGCAGTGACAAACTCTCTAAAATCAAATTTGTCATCTTAATCCTTTTCTCTTTGCTGAATTGTCATGAAATGCAAATGAAATCCATTCTGTGTTAACACATTGTGAGATACACAGTCAGTCATTATTGAGAAGTTTACACAGATTTGTCAAATTAACTAGATAGCTATCTGGCATTTTGATCTGGTAATAAAGTGTATTTCCATTCAATATTCACCACATTTTCAGTTTTCATACTGAACAAATAGTTGATACATGCAGCAGTTGGTCGCTAATTGCTGTGCTAGGTTATTGCAAAACCACCTATTGGTCAGCATGCAGCATAAGTCTAATGATTTACCCAGATTTTACAAACAACTTGATATAGTCTCCAGACATTTTTGGACACATATTGGTGTTTCCAAGTTTATTGATAACACTTGTTGATAGAGATAAGGATGTTTCAGGAATAGTTGCTCCAGACCTTAGAGTTGACTTCGAGATTGCTCTCCTGATAAAACACAAGTTTCTATAATGTATGTTGTGGGGCAATTATCAACATTACTTTGACTTCACAACAATGGGGTTGACTTAGGATTTTACATTATCTTGATTTGGAAATAATTTTTTGTGCTTGTCATCAATATGCTGCTCGTAAGGAGTAGGTATGTTGAGAAATGCTAGGTAGAAAATGGTAGCAGTTGTTCATATTTTGTTTGTGTCTCCATTATTAATTTGACTGGAGTGCTAATTTTGCTGCATGGAGAGTAGTGTGTGGGCCATATCAGTAGCTAGCTATGAAGTAAGAAAAAGAGTGCTTGATTTTATTGACAAATTATCATTTCAAGTAACAATTTAGTTGACTGAAATTCTACACTTAGCTACCAATTTTGAGAAAATTGCATTCGTATTTCAAATTTTGGGACCATTAATGAGATGTACATTCAATTATTGAAAAATTTCAACGCTAACACTCAACACAAATTTGCTAGAATAGTTCTCCAAGGTAATTTTGAACCGGACCCAAATCCAATGTCGAGAGGGGAAACACACCAAATTTTTGAAGCATTACATCCAAATAAGCGTATTTTATACAACAACATCCCATGAAAATAGGCAAATTTATATCGAATACAGATATATTCCTATGATATCAAATCAAAATGTACACCAACATCTAAAAAAATAGCTTAATAAGATTTTCTACTCTACCCTAAGCAACAACGATTAACTATTATATACGGTGTATCATACCGCACCCAGATGCTGAACCCTACTCCAATATCCGACGTGATCTGGTTCATGACTAAGATCGTATACTAACATAACAGCCATACCGAAAATAACTGAAATTTTACGCTGAGGTAATGTGAAAAATGTTATTTTATACTATCATACCATTCAAATCTATAATGAATTCCTAGACCTAACTTATGCTATGCCTCTGGGAGTACAAATCCAAGCCTACTGTGTCATAAAAATGAACTCTATAATGCTTTACTAGGTCACTTCTCGGCAATCTACCACTGATGTATAACAAATTTAGAGGTAACACACAGTCATGATACGATGCCACAGACGTACCTCGCATCTGTTAACCATCGTCTCTGAACAGCCTCGAACAAAGACACATCCTAGACATAATCAAAAACTAGACACATGTACAGTGGTCATGAATGAGTCTCAGACAGTGTGTGGCCATAAAAAGCTGGGGTTCTGTTTACTGATGACATAAGTAAAACACTACAACGATGAGTAGCTTGTCACATAACCTCACCAACAAACCCATGAAACTCAAGATCGACGTCTACAGGAACGTACATAATTCACGTTGAACATGGATGAACTCCAAAATGACAACCAAAGAGTATAAACCACCTCTACACTAGGACCCATCCATCCAGCAAATTATCATCTAAACGTTAAACTACACATTTGCTAGGGATCAATGACGAAAATTCCACAAAGATGCAGTACGGACTTACACCTCTTAAACAAACATTCCGATGATTCTCGTGGAAAAAAAGACATAACATCCGGAACACATATAGAATAGCTAAATAAGGTTCTCAACTCATCTATAATTCACATAAAAATTGTACTACATTATGGTATCCATCCTAATAAATCGGTCCATTTACACGAACAAGCATAAACAGAATGAGATTTTGCCTAGGCGACTCTCTAACTCCTCCTTAATATTGAAGAATGGTCGTACAATAAATATACAATACCCTACAGCAAAACCAAATTTGTAACAAATCTTCTGTTCAATATCTATAATAACTACGTCAAATATTGTATCAGGATGAAAGAAGATATATAAAACACAAAAAATGAACAATATGTAACTAAATTAGACCTGAAATAATGTTCTATAATGTAGATTCATACATAATATATATTAAATTGTATAAATAAATAACAGAATGCATTGAAGATGGAAATTCAACAGAGAACCTACAAAACTGAAAGACCTATACTAAAACTCACGAGATTAAACAAAGCAAGAAGATTAATTCTCTACAACACCCAAAACATACATTAAAAACGTGATGAATGAGAATGAACTATCATTTAACCAAACAAACAAGATATGTGAATAAGCTACCAAGACATGCAGGCGACGTAACTGAAACCTATAGTAAATACGGTATAGTACATACACAAATCTGATTGGAATTAGCCAAAACTTCTATCCAAAACAGGGATAAATTAACATCTCTTTAACTAAAGTAACTACGGCTAAATCGTAACAGATGTGTCATAGATACATTAAAAACTACCACAATGATGCAACAACCGACCCCATTATGCCTGAAATGATGTGGAAGCTGCAAGCCTAAAATACCCTAAATGCCTAAAACTGTATGAGTTAACTGATCGAAATTCCAAAAACAGCGTAAATTCAGCATAAATCAATCGATCATTACTAAGTATACATAACATAATATTTTAACTTACAGTAAATCCATATCGTTCAGGTATTTTCGCTTTTGGAAAAACGCATCAATGCAGCACTGATATAAATGTTTCAAAACTGGATAATGCAATATGGGGTAGAAAAAATCTCGTAACGAAGATGCAGCATCCTAAGAAAAAAAAAAAACATTATCCGCAAACAACCTGCCAAATAATCCTTACTATTTCTATAGATATTATATACATATGAAATAAATAGATGGGAAACACAGACCTTGTCTGTTATCCTACCTTCAGGCTGCTACAAACAGGGCCGTCCGCACACTAAGGCTGCAAATTGAGTTATATGACATACCTAGCACACTAATCCTATAAAAGAATATATAGTGATACAAGAATATAACATACAAATATTTCCCAAGCCCCCACCGTTACGAACCCACCAATCAAGCATCGAATGAGTCATATATACTCCTAAGTGATTCTCCTTTAGGAATGATTCAGTCATCCTGTAAATATTGTATCTATTCTCCTTCATCGGATATCACACAGCATAGAAAAAACGAATGGAGGAGATACTGTAGCAGTAAGTAAAGCTTAGCGCAGGGTACTGATTAAAACAATCGGATATAAATAAAAATAAACTAATTGAATCTATGCCAGATGTAAAATTGATCAACAGCGAGCAACGTAGAAAATGATATCGAGGTTGAAAATTCATCATGAAGGTGTCCGGAAAGTGAGGCTTTTTAATATAAAATAATACATATAAATAATTATCAATAAAAAATCCTTTAAATGTATGTTCATCAATACCCCCCAAAAAAAACAGAGGACACAGCTTTGAACATGCAATATGAAAACAACGAAGTTGCAATATCCCCCCAAGCATTGAAATGCTAATACCCTTATGTAAATATATAACCCGTTAACATGTATAAGCTTTCCGTCTGTCCGCTTCTTTCGCGTCAAACCAGTTCCGGTACCCTACGCCCACGCCCCCGCTCCTGTTTTTGCGCGAACCCCCCGTACGCTCGGTGAGTCAAGGTTGCATGCAATACCCCGGTGAAATGTTATGTGCAAATTCCCGTAGACGTTTAGACGTTATAGTAACTACTTGTAGAGGGATCATTAATCAGACGGAAGTTTAGTAATGGATTCCATCCTTCCATTGTTCCGTTCATGTGAATGCAAGGCTCTTCCCCATACCAGGCCTCTATTCCAGACCCAATCTTTCCTCTCTTCGGTAGTCCCGATGTCATTTGGTCACTACACCTCACTGGCTTATAGCGTGCGTGCGTCTGCTCATCAATCAAACTGCAGGGCATACGCTCATTGAATGAAACCATTCCAAGAGATGAAGCAAATAAATGTAGGACTGAATTGTTATATTT
>SDVV010042309.1:0-10355 GCA_016164225.1 Gammarus roeselii | reverse complement strand
ATACATATATTTCATTATTTATAAATAACTAAATTCTATACCGTAAGCCCAAAACCCTGTTATGGGTAGCTATAGGTTCATTTGAAATTAGACAATCAATATTTAGCTAGAATTACTTCTCTCTTTCAGTAAATTTTGATCGGCAGAGTAGTACACTATTTATTCGTACAAGCTTTGCAACTTGTGTATTGCAAAAACCGTTTTCACATCAACATCTGTAAATGTCCAAAATTTGACATCCGGTTCATCCTTGATGTGGGTAGCCATTATATGGTGAGGGCATATGCGGTACAGGAACAATTAGGATCTCATATGCGGTACAGGAACAATTAGGATCTCAGATGCAGTAACAGGAACAATTAGGATCTCATATGCAGTAACAGGAACAATTAGGATCTCATATGAGGTACAGGAACAATTAGGATCTCATATGAGGTATAGGAACAATTAGGGTCTCATACAAGGTATAGGAACCATTAGGGTCTCATATGCGGTACAGGAACAATTAGGATCTCATACGAGGTCCAGGAACAATTAGGATCTCATATGAGGTACAGGAACAATTAGGATCTCATATGAGGTATAGGAACAATTAGGGTCTCATACAAGGTATAGGAACCATTAGGGTCTCATATGCGGTACAGGAACAATTAGGATCTCATACGAGGTCCAGGAACAATTAGGATCTCATATGAGGTACAGGAACAATTAGGATCTCATATGAGGTATAGGAACAATTAGGGTCTCATACAAGGTATAGGAACCATTAGGGTCTCATATGCGGTACAGGAACAATTAGGATCTCATACGAGGTCCAGGAACAAGTAGGATCTCATAGGCGATACAGGAATAATTAGGATCTCATGAGATGTAGGAACAATTAGGATTTCATATGAGGTATAGGAACAATAAGGATCTCTTATGAGGTACAGGAACAATTAGGATCTCATGTGAGGTACAAGAACAATTAGGATCTCATATGCGGTACAGGAACAAATAGGATCTCATATGAGGTACAGGAACAATTAGGATCTGATATGCGGTACAGGGACAATTAGGATCTCATATGCGGTACAGGAACAATTAAGATCTCATATGAGGTAGCTACATGAACAATTTGGTTCCAATATCAATAAAGGAACAAGACTCTCTTTTCAGGTTAAGGAACAAGGATCTCATTTGAGGTAGAGGAACAAGGATCGCATTTGAGGTATAGGAACAAGGACCTCATGAGGTATAGGAACACAAATCTTATTTGAGGTATAGGAACAAGGATTGCATTTGAAGTAGCTATAGGAACAATGATCTCATTTGAGGCATGGAACAAGGATCTCATATGAGAAATAGGAACAAGGATCTCATTTGAGGTATGGGAACAAGGATGTCAATTTGAGGCATAAGAACGAGGATTGCATTTGAGGTACAGGAACAAGGATCTCATTTGAGGTATGGGAACAAGGATGTCATATGAGATATAGGAACAAGGATATCATTTGAGGTATAGGTAAAAAGATCGCATTTGAGGTAATGGAACAAGGATCTCATTTGAGGTATAGGAACAAGGATCTCCTTTGAGGTATAGGAACACGGATAGTATTTCAGGTGTAGGAACAAGCATCTCATTTGAGGAAGAGAAATAAGAATCTCAATTGAGGTCTAGGAACAAGGATCTCATTTGAGGGATAGGAATAATGATTTTATTTGCAGTAGACAAACAAGGACCTCATTAGAGGTATAGGAATGTCCAAAATTTGACAACCGGTCCACCATTGATGTAGGCAGCCATTATATAACAAGGGCTTATGCAGTACAGGAACAATAAGGATCTCATATGCAGTACAGGAACAATTAGGATCTCATATGCGGAACAGGAACAATTAGGATCTCATATGAGGTACAGGAACAATTAGGATCTCATATGAGGTAACAACAATTAGGATCTCATATGAGGTATAGGAACAATTAGGATCTCATATGAGGTATAGGAACAATTAGGATCTCATGAGGTAGAGGAACAATTAGGATCTCATATGAGGTATAGGAACAATTAGGATCTCATATGAGGTATAGGAACAAATAGGATCTCATATGAGGTATAAGAACAATAAGGATTTCAAATGAGGTATAGGAGCAATCAGGATCTCATATGAGGTATAGGCACAATTAGGATCCCATACAAGGTATATGATAATTAGAATCTAATATGAGGTATAAGAACAAGGATCTCATTTGAGGTATAGAAACAAAGATCTCATTTGAGGTATAGGAACAAGGATCTCATTTGAGGTATAGGATTAAGGATCTCATTTGAGGTATAGGAACAAGGATCTCATCTGAGGTATGGGAACAAGGATCTCATATGAGGAATAGGAACAAGGATCTCATTTGAGGTATAGGAACAAGGATTGCATTTGAGGTATAGGAACAAGGATCTCATTTGAGGTATAGGAACAAGGATCTCATTTAGGTATAGGAACAAGGATCTCATTTGAGGTACAGGAACAAGGGTCTCATCTGAGGTATGGGAACAAGGATTTCATTTGAGGTAGCTATAGGAACAAGGATCTCATTTGAGGTAGTAGCTATAGGAACAAGGATCTTCTTTGAGGTATAGGAACAACGATCTCACTTGAGGTATGGGAACAAGGACCTCATTTGAGGTAAAAGAACAAGGATCTCATCCGAGGTATTAAAACAAGGATCTCATTCGAGGTAGAGGAATAAGGATTTTATTTGCAGTAGAGGAACAAGGATCTCATCGAGGTACAGGAACAAGGATCTCATTTGAGCTATAGGAATAAGGATCTCAATTGAGGTATAGGAATAAGGATTTTATTTGCAGTAGAGGAACAATGATCTCATTTGAGGTAGAGGAAAAGGAAATCATTTGAGGTATAGGAATAAGGATTTTATTCACAGTTTAGAAACAAGGATCTCATTGAGGTATAGGAAAAGGAAATCATTTGTGAGAAAGGAGCAAGAATCTTATTAGCAGTAGAGGAACAACAGCCGGACAACCTTGATGGGTGCGAGGTATGTATAGGATGCAGGAAAAAACTTGGATGTGGTGTTTAACAAACAAGAATAATTGCTTTGGTGCATGCATTGCAATAAGAAAGTAGATACACATCATAAAAACAATAGCAATTAACGGGTCTGGTTATCTGAGTTAGGGTTTTGTTCTTCGTTCAGGGAGAAAGGAGCAGTACGTCGCCAACCCAGCACAATGAGGGCGTGGCGTTACACAGTGAATGATATAACACACGAACCTATACCCATTAACCTGCCAACTCATTGTTATACCACGAATGACCTGGCTTAGTATTATGAACTATTTTTTGAGCAGGTGGAACACTGTGTTGTTTATAGTTGCAGTTTGTGAAGATGCAGGTTATTTGGGACAAGGTAAATCCTTATTTAAAAATAATTAGTGAAATTGAAGTGTGTAAGATTTCTTGAAGAATCTGCATTTTGTTGTGCAAAATTAAGTTTTAGGACTAAAGTGGTCCTCAAATTTTTAAATTTTGCATTGTAACATAGTAGCAAAGAAGTGACTTTGCAATTTAATTTAAAAGGACAAAGTAGTCCTTGAGTTGAATTGCATTGTTTCATGATAGCAAAGGAGATACTTTGCAAATTAACTGAAAAGGACAAAGTAGTCCTTCAGTTGAATTGCATTGTTTCATGATAGCAAAGAAGTGACTTTGCAAATTACCTGAAAAGGACAAAGTAGTCCTTGAGTTGGATTGCATTGATTCATGACTGAAAAGTGATAATTTTCAGGTGAACAAATCTCAAGAACTGCAGCAGGAGTGATTGACAAATAACTGGCATTATTTTTGCCAGTCTATTCTTGTTAGTTTTTTCTGAGAGTTTCTAACTTTGAAAATTAGTTAAAAAGGTATAAGATTATGGACAATATTTCACCCTTTGAAGTTGATGAGAAGAGATTGAGATAAGCCTGATCAAGGAAGAATAAGATTATATTTCCACCGGGAAATTTTATTGAGTGTTGAAAGGTGGACAATTCAAGATGAACCGAAACGCAGAACTTCAGCGACTGGTGACTTTGCGTACCTGCTTGCAAGGCAATGTCACAAAGATAAGGAATAAAATTGAAATGTGTTGTGAACATGTTTCATTCATTGAGGCAGGGAATTGGAACAAGCTGACGTGCTAAGTTACCACTGCAGAAACATGTTTAGACAAGCGAATGCACTGCACAGGCAGATGCTTGAAGTTGTCAATAAGGATGATAATATCCCTCAAGAAGAAAGATTTCAACTCAAGGATGAAAATGATGAGTCATTGGAACCCTTGAATATCACCCTAGCAAAGGTCAGAAGATTAAGAATTGGAGTGCAGCCAGCACCAAGAAGTAAAGCTGCCGCATCAGTAAGCAATTCTTCCCTCAGAAGTTTGAGAGTCAAGCTACCTACTCTAGAGATGCTAGACTTCAGCAGGAACATACTCATGTTCACCTCATTCTGGCAAAGTCTCAGAGCCGTCCATGAAAATGATGAACTGGAACCTTCTGAAAAGTTTCAATACTTGCAAAGCAAGTTAAAGAGCGCTGCAAAAAATACACTGGTTGGGTTTGCTCCAACAAATGAGTCCTACCCACTAGCAGTTACAATGCTGAAGCTGTATGGGAACAAAGATTGCATAAGGACAACATAATTGGATGCACTTGATAATCTTCCAGCTCCAGCTGACTCAATTTCATCTCTGCAAGAATACAGGCACAAGGTGGAAGTAAGCCTTTGCCACCTGAAGACAGCAGGAGTAGACCTCAATGACTGCAGGCACTGTTCATCAATAACAGCACACCGGGTCTGGCGCAAACTACCATCAAGGATCAAAGAAGCCTGCAGTAGGGGCAGAGACCCAGATGCTGCGTGGAGTTTGGCTGAATTCCGAGACCCACTCATAATAATAATAATAACAATAATAATAATAATCTTTATTGAGGCACTCGATGGTGCAATAATGGTTACAAGAGAAAATGAGTTCAATAGAAAAACATTCCTACCAATACAAGGAAAAATATCGTAAGAAAAAATAATAATAAAGCACACGTGGAAACAGATCAAGATTGAAATACACGACAACCATTTGCAGATTAGGTTTGAGACAAGCGTGCTTAAAATACCTTTCATGTCCCTTTCCCACATGAGTATGTATGCAATAAACAATGTTGGAGAGTGTTAGTATAGAGCCACCTATCAGTGAACATCCTTGGGGTTGCATCTCAACCTGACAGCCACCACATGTAGTCAAACATCTTTCCTATTAATATTGGGATCTTCCTGCACATGCAGTATTCTGTCTCATCTTTCTTTAAGTGGAGATAGTTTGTATCCCACACTGTTGCATACTGCCTCCAGGAAGGAATTATTAGAGTTTTCAATTCGTTCCTGGAGGCTGTATGCACTTTTTCTTGCATGTACTTTCAGGCAATCAACATCATATTCTGCAAATACTAGGCTAGCACTTGTTCTTCTTGGGACACCTACCAGTCTCCTGAATATGTCATTGTATGCTACTCGAAGTTTGCTCATTGTACCCCTGGTGAATTTACACCACAATGAGTTACAGTATATAGGATAACAATCACGTTTAAAAAGCTGCAGCTTAACATCCGTTGCACAGAAGTAGAATTTTTTTATTAGTTGGTTGCCAACCGCATTCAACTTCCGGTGTTGTTTAGAGATATCGTCATTATCACACCGATTATTTGTTATTAAATGCCCCAAGTAAGGGAAACTGTCCACATACTCCAGTGGGGTCCCACTAAGTACCCCGTCCGTTCCGTACTGGAACCTCTGGTTGGGTGGTTTCACTAGCATACACACTGATTTACTGGTATTGTAGTCAATGTCTAGTTTTGCGGCCTCAATCTTGCATATATTTAGCACTGTCTGAATAGTGAATAACATCGGCATGTGGGCCCAGAAGGACCATGTCATCTGCATAGCTAATCGCGTTAACACAGCAACCGTCAATGTGACACCCAACACAGCTTAGAGATAGTCGGGTCATGTAAACTATCAACATACACATTGAAAAGGAGAGGCGATAGTAGGCCTCCTTGCCTTATACCATTAGTTGTTCAAAACGTATATGACGATGTGCTTCCCCATCGTATTACACATTCCTGCTGCTGGTACCAGTACTTTAGTAGCTAAACAATATGAATTGGTGCCCCTTTTTCAATAAGTTTTTTGAACAGTGTCCAGTGATTGACATGATCGAATGCTTTTTTAACATCCAAAAAACAAAGGTACATAGGTGACCCTCCACTGACAAAGTAATTAATCGTCTGCTTTAATGAGAAGATAGCCATTTCCGTCCCATGCTGAGGCTTGAACCCAATTTGGTTGGGCGTTGTTTCCAGACAGTTGCCAAGCCTGTTCTGTATATCTATTTCTAGTAACTTTGATGCAGCAGTAGCAATTGATATTGGTCTGTAGTTTTCTTTATCGGTCGCGCATTTTGTCTTTGATTATATGATGGGTTTTACAACAACATCCATTAGTAACTTAGGAAGGTAATTATGTTTAAGACAGCCAGTGAAGAAAATAGACATGACATGAAGAATTTGAACAGAACCATACTTGAATACTTCCACAGGTACACCATCTTTTCCCACAGCCTTGCCATTTTTCAATTTCTTGACAGCAGTCCTAAGTTTCCACATGTAAACATCATAACAAAAAACGAGTCAGTGACGTTGTTGACACTGTTCATGATACCATGAAAATGGTCGCGCCACATATCAGCAATATATCTTGGCCCTACTATGCCATTAACAGATCAAGAAACAGAGCCATCTTTTGGTTTTAGATTCTTCATTTCTTTCCAGAAATCAATCATCCACCCAGTAACCAATTTTTCTGACAGACTAGCTGCACGTAAATCATCCTTGTGTTTCTTACAATAGCGCAGAGCATATTTACCAACATTACTCGATCTATCATTTTCACTGTACAATAAACCTGCTCCGGGTTGGCCAGCATCACGCCATCGGAGGTAGGCTGCTTTGCTTGCCTCGTGTAAGTCAGCCACATGCCTGTTCCACCCTGGTATCCTGTGTCTTCCCCTTGGCGTTTGCTCTCCATATGCTGCTCTGCCAGCCATCTGAGCCGCACCACAAATACACTCGTAGAGCTTGTCTAACTCATGTCTTGAGATCACCTGACTTGAGAACTGTGAGACTGACTTCAAGCCGCAGGTAAACAGAAGCCGGAAGCCAAACAATCAAGGAAATTCAAGGAGTAATTTCAATGGACACCATTCCAGACCACCTGATGGAAACAACCAAGGACCCCAGTCAACTGTGGGATCCTTACAAGTAGGAACATCTGGATGCACATTTTGTGCTGAAGATCATTCTCTCTATTGCTGTACAAGGTATGTAACAAATGGAGAAAAACTTGGTAGCAGAATTGAGATTGTCTGGTCTGAAGTCTGGTCACCGTTCTGCTGAGTGCCCTGAGAAGGCAACTTTCTGTAAAAACTGCAAGATCACCGGACATCACGGTGCACTCTGCTTCAAAAGAAACAAAGGTTGACGAAGTGAAGATAAGCTAGCATCAAGCAGTGCAAAGTATACAGCTGCAGCAGCTACCAGGTCTGTGGGCAACACTCCCACTGGTGTAGCTATACAGTGAATGCACTACCAGCTGGATGTGGTACGGCGACCACCCTACCCACAGCTTTGGTTAGTTTGGAAACAAAGGGATGTATAAAACTCTTGAGAGCCTTGTTCAACCAAGGGGCTCAGAGGTCCTTCATGAAAAGAGGAATCTTGAGCAATGATGACGCTACATGTCTACACACCACCCTTATCAATTGCAGGTTTCAACAGCAAAAAACTGAAGAACGGTATGACAAAAATAATGTCACCATAGAAGTGTCGACACATGAGAACATCTCCCTGGAAATGATTGAAGTCAACATGAGTGGAGTCCGTGAACTAGCCACTTGCCTCAATGTCAAAGGAAGAAATTTGGCGGACAAGTTTGAAAATACAGTCCACTACCCAGTTGATATGCTCACGGGAGCAGATCATTACTATGATTTGGTTTTTCCTAAAAAACATTATGAAGGAATAACAATAATATCTTCAAAATTAGGAAACCTACTGTCAGGTCCCATAAAGGAATTTCAAGACAACACTCAAATCAATGTGATAACTGCCCTTAAGGTAGCAGTGTCAGACAAAGAAGCAGAAAAGGATGTTGAGCTATTGTGGGGTTTGGACACAATACGGATATCACCAGAAGATGCACACCCGGATGATAAAGCGGCTCTAGAGCAATTCAACAACAGCATCCAATTTTCAGATGGCAAGTGTGTGGCCAGATTGTCATGGAAGGCGGCTCATCCCACACTGCCAATCCATTATCGTTTAGCCCAAGGAAGGCTAATGAGCAATCTAAAGCATCTGCAGAAAGAACCTGAACTGTTGAAGCACTATGACTGGTTTATGCAAGGGCAACAACAAAAATAATTCATCGAAAGAATAAGTGACATGAAGCCACCAGATGCATGCCACTACCTACCTCACCACGCTGTGAAAAAGGAATAACCAACAACACCGTTGAGGGTGCTTTTTTTGTTGTTCAGCAAAACCACATGATGATGCGGTAAGTTTGAATGATTGTTTGTACCAGAGACCATCCATGGTCCAAGAGTTACCTCAGATGTTGATGCGATTCAGACTGGGGTCACAAGCTGCCTGTCCTGACATTGCAAAGGCATTCCTGATGGTAGGGTTGGATGAACAGGACAGAGACTTCACAAGATTTGTATGGCCCAGAGATTCCATGGATCCTGACAGCCCCATAGACACCTATTGTTTCATAAGTCATCCTTTTTAGAGCCACTTGCCTACAATCTATCTTGAATGCAACAATTGACCACTACTTAGAAAAGTATGGTAGACAAAAGGACATAATAGACAAGATCAAAAGAAATATCTATGTTGACAATTTATTTGTAACTGCATCAACAAAGGCAGAACTACAAGAATTCTATGGTTCATCCAAGAATATTATGGGTGATGCTGGGCACAACCTCCCTGAATGGGCTACCAATGACCCAGAACTCAAGGAACTGACAGAGAAAGAAGGTGAATCAGATGCCAGACCCATTGTTCCAGTTTTAGGACTCAGATGGGACACTGTACAGGATACCTTGATGGTGGCTCTTAGAGAGTTAAAATCAGGTAAACCAACAAAGAGAATCATTCGCCGAGGTTTAGCTGCACAATTTGATCCTCTTGGATTAAGGACTCCCATCACCATCAAGGCCAAGTTCCTAATGAAGAAATATGGCAGTCAAAGGTAGATTGGGATGAGGATCTCCCTGAAGCTATTGCAATCAATTGGGAAAAATTTAGGGGAGAGTTCACCAAGATGGGTGGCATACCTGTTGAATGACCCTACACAACTTTGTTGATGCTTCCACAGTAGCATGTGGAGCAGCTGTCTACGGAGTCAGTGAAGGAATGGCTACATTATTGATGGCAAAAGGACGGATTGCACCAGAGAAGACACTTTCAGTTCCCAGACTGGAGCTGACAGCAGCTCTACTTGGAGCAAGGCTCACTAAATATGTATCAACCAGGCTGGTTATCTGAGTTAGGGTTTTGTTCTCCTTTCAGGGAGAAAGGAGCTGTACGGCGTGAACCAGCACACGGAAGGTGTGGCGTTACCAAGTGAATGATATAACACACGAACCTATACCTACTAACCCGCCAACTCATTGTTATACCACGAATGACCTGGCTTAGTATTATAAACTATTTTTAAAGCAGGTGGAACACTGTGTTGTTGTTCTTGTCAGGTAGAGGTTATAGGGTATAAATAGTCAGAAGATGCACTAGAGACGAACGACGATGCATCTAAATAACATCAGAGGCCGTACAATTGCGTCGTAGCTTCTTAATGCTGAAACAATTGACAGTCTAAAATATGTAAGCAAGAGCTTAACAATTTATCTATCCAGTCAATGAGCCTCCTTAAACGACAGATCTTCACCCTCCTTTCCCTCGCTAAGCTATTCTCTTCACCCTCCTCTCCTTCGCTAGGCTATTCTCTTCACCCTCCTCTCCCTCGCTAGGCTATTCTCTTCACCCTCCTCTCCTTTGCTAGGCTATTCTCTTCCCCCTCCTCTCCCTCGCTAGGCTATTCTCTTCACCCTCCTCTCCCTCGCTAAGCTATTCTCTTCACCCTCCTCTCCTTTGCTAGGCTATTCTCTTCACCCTCCTCTCCCTCGATAGGCTATTCTCTTCACCCTCCTCTCCCTCGATAGGCTATTCTCTTCACCCTCCTCTCCCTCGCTAAGCT
>SDVV010042308.1:0-10355 GCA_016164225.1 Gammarus roeselii | reverse complement strand
CTTTCCTCCTCTGGGCAGTCTCTGTGTCCGGTGGGGTGTCCGTCTCTTTTACAATAAAAGCAGTGTTGTTCTTCGGATTGGCATGACTGGGGGTCTTCCCGTTTGTCGTGGTCGTCCTGGGAGCAGTATGAGCATCTTTGCTTGCCGTTACAGTTTCCTCTCGTGTGTCCGTATTTTTGGCATTTATAAAATCGCATCGGACGTCTTTCAAATGGTGTAAACCTGGTTTTGGTGGTGCAGAAGGGGATGTCCAGATATTTTGGTGGAGTAGGGCAGTTGAATTTTAGTATTAGGGCTGTGGTAGTCTCTCTTCTTGGTGTGATCTTCGGTGCAACCTTTTCTTCGACAACGCAGTCCTCGTATTGAACGAGTCCAGTGATGTACTCCTCGATTTCCTCCTTAGGGATATCCTCGACGTAGATCAGACCCGAACTTGTAGAGAAAGTCGGATGTGGCTCTATTTTGCATGGCTTTTCACAGAGTCTGTTTTTGGAGAGAAATGTGTCACTTCGAAGTTTTGTGTCTACTCTGATGGCAAAGCTTTCGTCGCCGCTGGAGGCGATGCTCACGACAGGGCGGCCAGTGAAGGAGCCTAGCTCTTTTCGCAGAGTGTATGGACATATGTCCGGTCTGTCGCTGGCGTCGAAAGTGATCTTTAGGTGTTCTGGAAAAGTAGGACTAATATTGAACAAGTTGTGTTCATTGAATGGCGTGTATTGCCTCCTTCTTGCATTCCTTGGAGCTTTGTTGGGATTTTGGCGAGGTGAAGAGTTGTCAAAGTTGTCGTCCGATGTAGAGGTGGAGGTACTTGTAAAAGTTGCGGGTTCTTTAGTTGGTTTGTTTTTTATTAGTTCGTGGATATGGAGGAAAATAGTCTTGACATGACCCTCAAGTCTCGTTAGACGATCGTCAATTGTGCTTGGTTCTTCGGCGAAGACTTCTGCTCTCTGTTCAGAGAGGCCGGTCGCTTGGCTCAGCAGTTTTAATATTTCCTGGATGTTCTTGGTCAACTCGTCGATGCGGCCGTCCCTCCGGTCGTCGTCCGCAGAGGTGGCGCTGATCATCTTAGCGAGGCTGATGTTCTTGGCAGATGGAATCTTGATCTTAGGTGTTCTGTAGGGGATGCTGGTCCCTCCCGAATGGAGTTTCTCTCGGCTCCCCATCGGCCCCCTGGTTCGCGCCAGGGGCCAGGGAGTTAGCTTTAGAGGCCTCTTGACCGGCTTTACCGAGTTTACTTTAATTTAGATTAACATAGATAATGGAAGCAAACGTGCGGTTTAAGGTCCCAGCACAAACTAGGGACCAGCCTTTACTATATAGGAGGTTCTCAGTTATTAATTGGCACGGGAGTGTAAGGTCACAAATTCCGTCATTCTGAGTAGTTGTCCTCTTACTAATCTGGAGCAGACCTTCAAGTCCAATCATCTGGAGGGATCAATAGATCACCTTAGTAGTTGAGGACTTTGATGGTTTCCATCATAATTCATGTCCTGTTAGTCATTATCTGCTACTAGCCATATCTAGGGGAATTCTGTTTATAGTTGTAGCGGTTTGTTAGGAAGTTTAGACTTTCTGTAGACATTCCCAAGGGAGCAACCTGAGTCAGCAACACTTGGTGAAGCTTCGGGGGGTTGCCTGCCGAGTTTATCTGTTAGGTAGAGTCCTGGGTACCCACCGTTTTGGCAAAGCTTTCACTAGTCGAGCCCGTTGATACTAGTAGTACTGGGTACCAAACAAGTGCAGTATACATAGCTATTCTTCAGTAGATCCATTGGTGAAGAGGGAGACTATTGATCAACTGGTGTAGAAGAGAAATACAATTAGCTGTATGAGTTGAATAGTTATGAGGTAAACATTCTTGAAATACTAAAATGCACATTTAAGAAAGTATCACAAACAAAATGACAATGTAATTTGATTGAAGTAAATAGCTATCTAAATACTCATCTGCAAAGCAGACCATATAAATTGCTTGACCAACCAAAAGGTCAGGAGTAAAAGAGAGACAAACTTTCAAAGAGAATTGAACTGTAAGTTTGCTCTGGATATTTAAATACAGCAATGCTGCAGAACCGTAGTCAGCCTGAACATTGATCCTAAATCCTATGCAGAAGCATAGACAGTATAGGAGAGCAAGTAAACGAATCAGTTATAATTTTCATATCTTCCAAGCTCTGAGTGAATCAGGCACTAATTATTCATATTACGATTAATTAATTAGTTTATATTTCCAAGTAAAAATATCATGCACTAAATTGAAAGAGGCTAGCTGGAAGCCTGTAGTAGTCATATTTACTTAATCTAGAGGATTAACCACCTATTCATTTATAAGGAACTAACAATTGGTAGCAGTGTATTTCTAGCTCTCATTTCTTTTGTCCGTGCTACTGAAATTCTGACAAGCAGAAGAAGAATTCCTGTCAGTCTTGTTTACTTGAGGTCAGTTGAAGAAAAAGAATTTTGCCACACTGCAAGGTACTACATCCCTAAAAGATCCACTATATGGTTGCGACCACTGTGTTTATGGGTTTTAGTGCAGATAAAACAATTAAACAATAGTGATCCTTTGTATAGTTACTGGCCCACAACAAATTACAAATATACAACTGCGGGGAGTCGCCCCAGGTGAAAAAATGATCGGTGGTGGTTCCCCGCACCTATTCTGTTATTAAATACCTTTGTTTTTCTTCAATGACAAGTAGTTGAATGCAATTTTTTGCACATATAATGACATCTGGAAGTAAATGACCCACTATAATAACACTACAGCTAATTTCAAAATGCCCAACTAATTTTATAATGACCCGATGTTTTTAACACATGGTGACAAGTCTAGGCCTAAGTGTTAACTTATGTTTATGCCCAGGAACGACATTTTTATTACATTTTCATATCAAAATAACAATACCTTACCTAGCATAACTTGTATTCATGTCATTGCAAGAAGTTTGCTATAGAATTGACAAATTACATATTTTACATGTCCTATCGTATTATTAAAAAGATTGTTTTTGCTTAATATTTGCTCATTTACTGATACTTTAGGGTCATAATTAGTTTAGGATGTGGAGAAATTGTAGAGGTCCTTAATTGACCCAACATTATTTTTAATAAACACTAAACGCATTATAAGTGCATCACAGGCCTATTACGATTAGGCAATCACATATTTTGATCTCATTGTTGCATATCTCTGTAGGTAGCAACAACATTTCGTTCAGCTAGCACAAACAGCTCCCAAACAAATATTTATTTTAGCTAAATAAATTTGTATAACCCACGCACTTAAAGCCATGGAACATGAATCAGATGGATTAAATGATTCAGAGAAATATTCTTACAAAATTCAGTGATTTTTTTTTGGCTTCATATAATCTGGCAACAAGCAAAGCGGGCTTTGTTTTGCTCGACTCTTCCGTTTTGGCGGCTCGCAAGAAGGTCGTAACTGTGTTCCCTTAGACCGCCATATTGTAACATAAAAGTTTATTTGCTTCTTTAATGCTCTAGTATCCACTTCGTGCTAGGCTAGATAAATTAATTATAGGTTTACCTTGGAGACTACTCCACAGAAGACAGGTGAGAATAAGTGTTTAATACGTCTTATTCACGTGTGGTGCCACATGGACATTGACTCCAGTGTACTAGGAAGCTTTGACCTAATCTACGTCTTATTCATCCCCAGGTAGAACAGGCTAATAACTATAGTGCAGTGTTCTGCAGCAAGGCAACCTGGATGTAAGATATCAACAGTGTAAGGTACAAGCTGCCTAGTGTTATACCAGATTGTCAATTATGCTAGATATGGCGGATTCTTCTACCAAATGTCATACCAAGATAGATGTCATTGGTGGAAATCTTAATTCTGTGTAGCACCCTACTTTGATCCATTCCCTTGTATAGAGAGAACTATATATGTATATATATATATATTGCCTATAAGTGTGAATAACATTTTCTTTTATTTTTTTAGTCAAAATATTGACAGCTTGTAAATAATATCATTCATATTGTATGGAACTTAAGAGTTCCATTATTTTTGTTCCTGGTAGCTACACCTTAGGTTATGATATTTCCTTGGGTAAAACAATGTTTAGTACATGCACCCAATCTGTCTGCCTGTATGAGCCAGGCAGAATGGTATGTGATTACCTTCCATGTCCTCCTATATTAGCCACAATGTTCTGTGTGCAGCCTTTCACCCCCTGCTACTGAGGCCATGAGGACCCAGTCTTCAGGCAAGAGAGAATAAATCCGGTAGAAGAAATTCCCCCGAAGACATTCCCTCGGGGATCCATTGACGCCACCAAGATTTTCAGCCGTCGTTTTTTCTTAACCTATATATTCTTCTTTTCCCCTTCTATATTACCCTTGGATCACAACCCTGAGTTAAGTAAAAGGGCTCAAAGATACCAAAAGTCATTACCAAAGCCTGTCAATGTCCTTATCTGTTTTTAGTGCTTGAACATTCACCCAACCGTAGGATAGAAAAGGATAGCATAACTTGGAGTCAGATAGTGTTCCTGTGCCTTGAAAGTGAAAGCACACTTCAGAATTCTTTTTGCTCACTTGAGCTCATTTATTATCAACTTTTTGAGTAACCAAAATAAGGGTAAATTCCCTTCATTTATATATATATATGTATATATATTCATATTCATCCCATAACAAACCCTAAAAAATGACTTCCAGTATAGTTAGATCGCAACTATTGAAGAAAAACTTCATTTCTCACGGCAAAATCGGGGAAAAAAATCCTTCAACAGTCTGGTATTACGGCAGCAAAAGACGAGCATCAAAAACACCTGTCCCAGACGTGATATTATACTTCACATTTTATTTTAGGCAACTGATATATACTAATATAGGCATACTCTTTCAATCGGTACTCTCAAACTTTTAATTCAAGTTTCAATTATTGATAAATGGGGGGTGCGGGAAGTCACACCCAATTGGGGTCCATAGCTCGCAGCACGGTTTACTGTGAATAACTTTTTTGGGTTGATGATAGAATGTTGAAACTTACGGTGCTTTAAGATAATTCAAAGTTTTTCGGCCGCGTACTTTTTGAGTTATTTTAAAGTATGCGCAAAATGTGGGGAGTCACCCCGGTCCAAGCTAACTTATATCAAGTCCAAGAAGCACCGTGAGATTCAAAATTCATGATCGTCCAGAAAAAGTTGTTCAGCTACAAAAAACTTAGCCACATGCTATGCCCCCTAATTGGGGCTGAAGCTATCAACAATTGAAAAGCAAATTAATAGTTTGAGAGTACCAATAGAATGAGCATGTTTATATAAGTATATATCAGTTGATTTGAATAGAAAATTACATTCTCTTATACAGCTGACAGGTCTTTTTAGATGCTTCTCCTTTGCTGTCCTTCTTGGCGGTAGAAGGGATTTTTTTAAATTTCATCCGAGGAAACAAAGTCATTTCTCCAGATCCTGAAATAATTATGACCACGAAGTATTCATTTATGAGTGAATATTACACAAAAAAACTTTAATACAATTAAATAAGTATCTGAACAAGGCATTTTTTTCAATTCTAAAGCAAACAAATGGCATTAGCATGAATACAAGGCATGCTAAGTATGGTATTGTTACCTTAATATGAAGACATCATAGAAAGAGTTTGCTCTTTGGTGTCAAACAGAAGTTTACACTTAGCTACGTCTATTACTTGTTAGTTGTCACTTTGTAGTATAAACTTCATGATCAGGCCATTTTCAAATAAGTTACCTATTTTGAAATTAGCTGTGGTACTTTTTTTTCAAGTATCTTCTTCCAGATCACAGTATCGGTGTGTATAATGACATTTGATTACTTAATAGCTAATGAACAGCAAACAAACATATTTATAAACAAATAGTTGCAGGGAATCAATGTATCACTGCCGATGTTTCTTTTTCATCCGGGGTGGTTTCCTGCATTTGTATATTTATATAAGTATGTATAGAAAAATAAAAATAAATCTTTCCTACTCAACAACAAACTACAACATATTTGAAGTATTGCCATCAAATTTGGTCACAATCCATTGGAAACTCTAGCTACAGCCTACAGCATCTGAGTATGAAAAACTTTGATTTTTCCAAATCAAAATTATCAGGGACCTGAAAAAGAAACCTTCACTTCACAAATTTTTCATCCATTCTGTGCTCATATTAAATTTCTGCAAGCAGCTGATACATGATACATACTAACAAAGACCTGCTCTTTCAAGTCCCATAGTCCGATGATAGTCAAAGTGATATTTCCAACATTTGGTGCCCAAAGGGAGGTGTGGGGAATCACCCCAGGTGGTCAACTGAGTTCGCGGGAAATCACCCCAGTTGACGCTACCAGAAAACAGTCACTTTGGCTATAAGACAGGAAAGAGCACAGCTTGACTCACCCAATCTAAATGCTGCTGAAACTCCTCAAGATACAACATTTTCTTGGCAACAGTGGACAGTGGTGGGTACAGTGAGGAAGTTGTACAGCATGGTGTAGTCAATACATAATTAATAAAGCGTATGCTTGCCCGGCGAGTGAGAACCCATCCCTAATAATTATAATATGTATGTTTGCCCGGCAGCCTTGCAGGTTAGAAACACTGTCAAATACATATGTTAGCTGCACAGGTTAGGAACACCCACTGCTGTTAGGTAAGGTAGGGTAGGTCCCGGTAGGAAGGTTCTAACTTGTTTGTAGACAGCAAATATACTCAGCTGCTTACAATACAAGATAACATGCTGACGTGGGGGCAAAGCAACTGCCCACAGTATCAAACTACACCAGGGTGGAAACAACAGGATACATCCTGATTTTGTACCATACTCATCCGAAAAGTTAGACATGGTGATGTTGTTGTGGTGCAGCCTTTTGCCGTACCACTTATTTGCTGTTAGTTGTTATACGCTGTTTGGTTGGTGTTTTGAGCCTAGTCATGGTTCCCCTTTCCTCCACAGAATGCGCGGGCGATCGTTGCAGCGTTGCAGGACCTGAACCACTGAGCGTACAGTCCTACTGGTCTACCAGTACTGCTGTAACCGGCTCTGAACTGGAGCCTAAGGTCACCAGGATGTGTTTCCTGGGGCTGTCACATTGGGAGAGTGGGTGAACCTGAGTTGTGCAGTGGTGTTGGTGTTGTGTGTGCAAGCATTCATTTGATATCTTGGAAATACTTTCAGAGATTTCACAGTAAATTACTGTGTGATTGATAATCAGAGGGAAAGCTTTTTTATTGATAACTGCTCACTCTGAACATCAAGTGCCATCAGTCCAGTGTGCAGTACCAGAGAATGCATTGTCATCTATCAAGATAATTGTGAAGGTTTACGAGAGTGAGAAGGTGAGCCCTTTTGCCGCTGTAATATAGCAACTTGGTGAGAGGTTCTACAGAGGTGCCTAGCATCATGCTTCACAAGCAACACCACCTCCGTCACAACCACCAGCAGTAAAAACTTGACTACCAAGCAGTAGTTTCACTATCACTACGAATACCTGCAATATTTAAAAGTTAGCATAGTAATTAACTCTAGCAGTAGTGAATGCAAATCAGAACTGCCTCCAAAAGTTCAAGAGGTAGTGATAAGTAGCCCAAACCCCATTCAAGATTTCGGAAAGGACTAAAAACGTTGTTTAAACTCTTTGCTCGAACTATGAGAAGGTTAATGGAGAAGGCTTCGTCGAGGAGAGAGCTGCATGTCCAAATTGAACTGTAGGGTGCTCTAGTACCTCATGTATCATGAAGGAAGTATAAATACTGTAAAGGGAAATCAGCTTACTGTAGAAACAATCAAGGGATGGTGGACAAGTTGAAAATGCAGCAAGCTAAATAAATCCGGGAGGATAGGATCGAGAATGTTAGACATGTCAGAGGGAGGGTTGAAAATACAGATAGGGACCCAAGAAGGAGCATGAGCAAATAATGGTGTAAGGAATGGCAAATGCCCACCCAAGCTGTCCAAGGGACAAGGACACGGAACCCCCCCAAAGCAACACCAATCTTGCTCACCCATCCTGTGTTTTGAACACTAGGACCAAGCTCCTTCCTGGGTGGGCTATAGAATAAAAACTGGGCCCCTTGGGCGTGCCGCTCTCTGGCTTTTCCACCCTAAAAATAGCCACTTAGACCATGTCACCCTGGGTGTCCTCTGGGTTCAAGTCCGGGTTTGGCAAGCGCAGAACCGTGCTAGAACACAGGTCCCCACTATTAGGCCATATCACACACACCTGGTCAGGCCCCTGCCTAAGACCTTGGACAGCACAGGATTTTCCATTTTCACTGACTCGAGACGATTCCTGCTGTAGGCACAGGATATCAATGTTTACAATTTTAATGTTTCACCAACCATATAAACACTCTACTGAAATTTAAGAAATCCTCTGTAGTGCATTTAATGTTGAGGAATCCTACTTTTCCCAACATTCCTGTGCAATTGAAATGTTGGGAAAAGTTTCTGTGCACAACTTTTTGCCAAGTTTTCCAGTTTGGTATCTGACCCAATACGAGTTATATTAGAGCAATTGGAATGTCAGGAACTAGATGGTAGATCTCAACACCATACCAATTTTCCTACTAATACACTTACTAAATGGACAATATTCAATGCTAAAAATTCACATACTGGACCCTGCAATATTACCAAAAATATTTATCAGATAAACTAGACAAAAAATATACACTTTGAGAACTGAATAGTGTCCCCTTGTCTCCTCTATCACACAGAAATGTAGGTTCATTATTGCTTGCTCCTTAACTATTGCTGAAGCAATTCTCAAGAGTGGCAACTTGCAAACGCTACAACTCTTCTGTTTCACATTATACCATCACGTTCATCACACCAAACCATCATGTGAGAATCGAAAGTCAACACCATGCATGGCATCACTCATCAACAAGACCACTTCAACAAGCCATTATTCCAATACTTCAGCATAAGAATGTTGTAGGCTCGCATCATTTTGAGTTCTTGCAATTTGGTATGACTTTATTTCATTTAAAGAAAGTCAAAGGTTATATACAAATTATATAAACTGCATTTTACCAAGATTAGCAATCAATTCCCTCATAGGGATATAAAAGATGGCGGTTTGTTTGCTGTTGGATTTTACTGTTCAACTGTTAAGGGCCTTCAAAATATCACAACATTGTATTTGCCAACTGAATATCAGAGACAATTAACTTCATCTGCGTAGGTTTATTGTCTTCGATATTAGTTGCTACCTATAGAGCTAGACATAGTTTAGCTTAACACCAAAGTTCGGCACATTCACCGCGAGTTACTACAATCAGTAGGATTTACTGGGTTTATTACCCTATTTCACTGCGGTGCTCAGAAAATAAACCCCGTTCACAATATAGTGCGTCTGTTTCCACGTTCTGCTCAGTTAGGTCAGGTGGTGTAAGGCTGAATTTGCATGTATTAAATTAGTTTAGGTAAGGCCAGGCTCGGTAAATTAAAACTAAATTGAACACGTCCGGGATGAGGCATAGAATTTGATTAGGGAATTCTCCCCATACGCTGTCGATGTGATCATCATAGGGACGAACGTAGCCCTTATCACCAGAAGAGTTTTGCAAACGTTGAAAATTTTGTTGTAGCTAGGAGAAATAGTACAAATAAATCTGAAACTAAAGCTAATGCTTTGGATAGAAGTGGACCATATGTACACAATACAACAAGCTGCTACCAATTCAATTTAAAATTAAACAGCTGCGTAGAAGCTATCCATTTACCTGAACTCACACGCGAATTTTTGTTTTAGTCACCCACCGAATTGTAAAAAATTCAATTTGATGAATAGTTTCGTAATTACCCTTTTTAAATTCATTATTATTATATTTTCAGCATAAAATTTAATGTTTATTCTATTGCCGATGATTTTTTCCCACCAAACACATGTCCAATTTCTAACATGATAGATTATCAAAAATTTGTTGCAGATCTGCTGACAAATTTAGTCACCCTCACGCGATTTGCCGACGGTGTGGTGGAAATTTATCGCATAATGCCTTTCCTCATACGATTATTCTGGGTACCCATTCAGGGTGCCTTGTGGGACGATAACCTCTAGTACCTGGGCCAAGTAGTGCTTGATGGACCTACTCCGTCACCGGGACCCGAGAAGAAGAAGAGGTCACGGTTCTTACAGTGGCTAAGAAAAAAGCTGAAGAGGAGAGCCGGGTGAAGCCTCTGAGGGGCTAGGATGGGGGGGGGGGCCCTTCGGGCCCCAAATAAACAGCATTGGCATCAAAAACCCTCCATCAGGGGGGTTCATGGCACCAATTCTGTTCAATGGGTCGCGAAGGCCCAAGTGTTCCCAGATTATATCGGCAAAGTTAAATAAACTTCGGTTCTTAGCTAC
>SDVV010042307.1:0-10355 GCA_016164225.1 Gammarus roeselii | reverse complement strand
GTCTCTGGTTGGGTAGGGACAGCCTATATAAAGGCCTCCCGCTACACTGCTCCCCACCCGTTCAACATCAGGGTGGGGGGGGGAGAGATGAGGTCCCACGATGGTTACAGAACCAAGGGGATGCTCTGCAGCACACAAAAGCCTTTTTGGGGCCTGTGTGACTGGAGAGAGTTGAACACGGGAGTCCCCCCTTGGGGGGACTCCAGGAGGTTCACTTCAATGCACATTGAAGGATGGGCAGAGATTGCCTCTTTGGATCTCTAGTTCCTTGTGACTCGCGACTCCACCTACAGGTTCCACTAGTTAAGTCTTCTCCACATGGGAGCCTAGATACTTGAAACACTGAATTTCCTCCAATGACTCTCCATTTAGGAGGACACTAATTCTGCACTCTTCAACATTCCTCGATCATCTCATTACTTTACTTTACCTTGGTTCACTCGAAGCTTCCTCCTCTCGCCCACTCTACCAAACTGCGATACTAGCATGAACAGCTTCTTCTCTGGATTCGCCACCAGGGTCGTATCATCCGCGAACATTAACTGGCTCAACTACCAGCTCCGGCCATTCGTTTCCAACAGCTCCAAGCTACGACCCAATACACTATTTTTCACTTCCCTGACCACTCCATCCATGGAGAGATTGAACAGCCAGGGAGACAAAACGCAGCTCTGCCTCAGACCTACTTCCAATGTAAACCAATCACTCACCTCGCTGCCCACTCAGACTCATGTTCTGCTGTTAACATGGAAACTAAACTGCTTTCAACAGATTTCCTCCACCTCCATACAAACGCGACACTCTCCACAGCGCTTCCTTGTCAAACCTGTCATATGCTTTTCCAAATCCATGAAGGCCCAGAACACATCCTTTTCCTTTGCAAGCTACTTCTCACAGACTTTTCTTAGTACAAAAATCTGATCGGCACACCCTCTACAACTCCTAAAGCAACACTGTTCCTCTTCAATTGCGCCATCGGTATAGCCTCTAATCCTTTTGATCAGCACTCGCCCACATAATTTACTGACCACATATAATTAACTTATACCTCTTGTGTTGCAGCATTCATGTTTGTAGACTCCTTTGCCTTTGTACAGCGTAACAATGCAATCACTGCGCCACTCAATTGGCAACACGCCCGCTACAAAACACAGATTTAGTAGCCTCACCAGTCATTTGATAATCGTTACTCCACCTCTTTTAAGACCTTCACTACATCTCTTTCTCTTCTCACTCTTTTATTCCCCTTCCACCTCTGCTCCACTCTTAATCTCCCTTCCACCAGCAGATAGTCAGACACTCCTCCACCCTCCCCTCCTAACACCCGCACATCCAACAGCCTCCCCACCTCTCTCCTTGAAATCGGCATATAATCCATCAGCACTCTCTGCACCACGAGCCATTCTTACCCATGTGTACTTCTGGATATCTCGCTTCTTGAACATGCTGTTTCCGACCACCAGCTCCTGCTCCAGGCACAGACATATCAGATTTTCTTCACTGTCATTTCTACCGGGAACGCCATACCTTGCTATCATAATTTCCACCACTACATCTCCAACTCTCGTATTAAAGTCGCCCAGTACCACCACATTTAATGTTTTTCAAGAACTCTCAATACACTCACTCAGGTCAGTCCATCTTTCTACGCCTAACTTTACTTTCACCCACATCAATCTTGAGGACACCTCTTTCCACTCGGTAACGCTATAAGTCAAACGATCATTCAATACCAACACCACACCTCGTGCTCAATCATCCTCCACACCCTTCTTGCACATACCACAACAAACTCATTCGCTTTTACCTTTCAACTTGGTCTCACTCGGCGGAACACATCAAACTTCCTCCTCTCAAACATCTCGCCAATTCTCTCCTCTTTGCTTCATTTGTACTACAACCACGCACTTTAAGCGACCATGACATTAGGGTTCAAAGGGGCGTGAGCCTCTCTCCCCCCCGCTCGTCTTGCCGTATTAGTGGGAGGATTTCACAAAGGGATTCCTAGCCCCCCCCCCCTCGCTCCGCCCCTATAAGTCGCCTTACGCGAAGATTGCGGTAGCACGATTCTAACTCCGCGGCTACAAGCCTTCCATTTTAGTTGCTCTGTACGATACTTATAGGTTACGGTAGCCCGAATCTAACTTTCCGTGCAATATATAATTAATTATTTTGTTGTGTAGCTACTCTATTCAAATATTTTTTTATCTTGATTCAAATCTAATTTCTTCAAAGCATCTTTTCAAAAACAAATCATATTTTTTAAATTTCAGCTCCTACTGGGTCATCATTGGAAAAAATGATCTATAATAAGTTTTTTTTTGCGCCTCCCTGTTAGGGGAGGATTCCTGATCTCAGCAGCACTAGTCGCAATGTCTTTGTCAGCACAACACAACTTTTTCTGTTGCAATCAGTTTTATAGTTCAAACGTCGAAGCACTTAGATTTTTCATGAGTAACATAATACAGGGAGACATGATTATGTCGGACAGGTCTCATTTTTACTAGAGCATCAATGTGTATTAAATTGATTTCTAATGTTTGTAGCTAGTTGACAATTTATTCGACCAATTTCACCTGCAGTCGTGTTTCACCGCTCTGTTTTTCGTCTACAGGTATTCGGAACGTGCTGGTCCTGTTCTGCGCCGCGGTCACCGAGAACAAGCTGCTTTTCCACAGCATGTCGTACACCCGCCTCACGGACTCGTGTCACGCCTTGAAGGCCTTGCTTTACCCCTTCCAGTACACGCACGTCTACATCCCCGTCCTGCCGGCCCCGCTGGTTGAGGTGCTCTCCACGCCCACGCCTTTCATCATGGGTGTTCATTCGTCCCTCCAACACGACGTGTCGCAGCTCATGGACGTCATCGTCGTGGACCTGGACGGAGGGTCGATCCGCGTGCCTGACTCTTTGGCGCTGTCGATGCTCACGGAGCCTTTCTGGACGGAAGCCCACAAGGCACTGTCACAAGTGCTCAACCCCGACCTTCTCATCGCCGACAACGCCTTCTCGTCCAGCTCGCTGCCCCTGGCAACGCCTCATGTCCTCAAAGACAAGCAGCTGCGAGCAGTGTTTATGCGGCTATTCGCGCGCCTGCTCCAGGGCTACCGCTCGTGCCTCACCATCATCCGAATCCACTCGTGTCCGGTGATCACTTTCCACAAAGCTGCTTTCTTGGGACAGAGAGGCTTCCATGATTTTGAGTTTGTATCTAAGCTGCTAGATTGCATGTTCTTTACGGAGTTTGTCAGCGAACGAGGACTTCCGTGGCGCGTGTGTGACCTGTGGGATGAACTCTACTCCCAAACCCCTGAGCAACATCGCCTCGAACAGCACGATCCAAAGCTTGTGTTGACCCACATCAAGGAGCTAGGTCATCAGCTCTACAACAATGAAAATCCCAACCCACAGTTCGAGGCCAAAATTCCCAAGCCCACGGAGGGTTCCTTCACACGTATCCACCAGCCGGTCTTCCCTCAGCTTGATGCCTCCAAGATTCAAGCCATCATCGATGAGGGCACTTCTAAGGAAGTAAAGATCCCCATAACCAAAGAAACGCCCAAGATAGTGCCGATGGGCCCACACATCTCAACGTTACAGAACATGGGCATGGGTGGAAGCTCGGCTCAGCGTTTGAAGGTGCTGCGTGACTGCGTTTCCTGCATTTTCGAGAGCAAGATCAGCGACGCCCGCAAAACGTTCCCTGCCGTACTGCGAGCTCTTAAAAGCAAAGCGGCGCGTCTTGCTCTATGCTCGGAGCTTGCGCTCCACGTTCAACGCAACAAGGCAGTGCTAGAGCATGAACAATTCGACTTGGTTGTGCTGCTCATGAACTGTGCCTTGCAAGACACCTCCCAGATGGACGAGCACGGTGTGGCTGCTGCTCTGCTGCCACTGTCAACGGCCTTCTGTCGCAAGCTGTGCACTGGTGTTATGCAATTCGCCTTCACCTGCATTCAGGAGCATCCCGTCTGGGCCAACCACCAGTTCTGGGAAGCTGCTTTCTATCAAGATGTACAGAAGGACATCAGGAATTTGTACTTAGATCAAGTACAAGATCTAAATAGTCACCATTTCGGCGCAATGTTCCCTTCCATCCGACCAAACGACACTCTGGATTTAGTGAGTTTCAAGGACAAGAGACCGTCTTACTACCCTCCTGCCGAACAACTCAGCGCTCTCGACATCGCAGCCGAACGACTCCGAATCTGGCCTACCTTAACCAGCGCCAAGCAGCAAGAGCTCAACGAGCAAGAAGAATCTACTCTCTACTCGCAGGCAATCCACTACGCTTACCGAATGGTGTACCTCCGCATTCCCCTTGACATCAACACAAGCGCGCACCGTCGCCCTCTGCCGGATAACACAAGCGCTAGCTACAACAGCGTGGCGGAGAGCGACAGTTTGGACGCTGAGTCGGGCTTCGAGGAACCGGAACAGTGCGACCGAGAAACGAACGTGATTCGCTTCGTCTCCCGCTTCGTGGACAAGGTATGCACGGAAGGCAAGGTAACCGACGATCACATTAAGTCGCTGCACCAGATGATCCCTGGGGTGGTAGCCATGCACATAGAGACGCTGGATATGGTGTACAAAGAGAGCAAGCGACTGCCGCCCACGCAGAAGCACAAGATCATGCTGCCATCGCTTATACCTGGAGAGAAGATGGAACTCGAAGGACTGAGAGTGCACCTGTTGCCCGACGGCCGAGAGGATGGTGTCGGCAACAAGGGAGGACCTGTTCTGTTGCCAGCTGAGGGCGCCCTTTTCCTCACAAATTACAGACTCATATTTAAGGGACTACCCACTGATCCTTACGGTGGGCACTACTTATTTCTACTTCTGTTATCTCGGGATTCTTAGGCTAGGACTAATCAACCGAACAATGCCATAACTTGTGATCTTAATTAGGCCAACTTTGTGTCGCAGTCAAGTATGTTTATATCTGGCTAGCTATCTAATAGTGATAGAACATAAGCTCATTCAGATGAATTTAGCCTAGTAACGCTGAGGACCCTTTAGCACAAAAGGGCTAAGTTGTGTGAGTGTGAGCGTATGAGGGTGTGAGGTGCGCCTTGCCGTCGGCCACCCCCCTTCCTGGAAGATGCAGCCTAGTGTCTGTATCTGTAACGCTGAGAGACCGGATCACCAACGACTTGGTTCGAATCAGAACAGGGAGGGTGAAGAAGTTTGAGGACAGTGGATTCGCGTGTTATGAGATGGTTCGGGCACATGGACAGGATGGATGGAAGGAGATTGGTAAAAAGGGTGATGAATGCGGAGGCGAGTGGTCCCAGGCCTAAAAGTAGACCGAAGTTTCGGTGGATGGATGGTGTGAAGCAGGCGCTATGAAGGAGAGACATGAATGTGGAAGTTGCGAGAGAGCGTGCAATGAACAAGCGTGAGTGGAGAAGGGTTGTGAATGGTGGATTTTGACGCAGCTCTGATGCGCTTTCCCGCCCTTGGCATTACGTAGTCGGGATGGTCGTGGGTGGGGGGGAGGGGGCCCGGCCATTATGACGCGGCGGGAGTGAGTCAGTGAAAACTGTCCGGCCCTGCTGCTGACAACGGATCCTCGTACCGCACTCGTAACCCAGAGTGTGTTTTGCCGAGTTACCGGCCGGACCCTTAAGCACAGAAGGACTAAGTTGTGCGAGTATGAGGGTGTGAAGTGCGCCTTGCCGTCGGCCACCCCCTTTTATGGGAAATGCGGCCCAGTGTCTGTATCTGTAATCTATATCATAACGATGCGCGTTCAAAAATAATAACCTTTTCACTTGTAAAGTTCCTATCAACTCAAGGGGTTTTCGACTTCAACACTGCGTCCCTTCATAACTCTGAATTTTATGTATATGTATATATATATATATTCTCTGCTCAGCGTGTGAGCAAGTGATTGTACGCGCGGTGCCGCTGTGCTCCATCACGCGAGAGAAGCGGGTGTCCGGAGGCCAGCACCACGGACTCATGGACCAGTGGGCCACGGATGGCCTACAGATACGATCAGCCACCTTCCAGGTGAGGAGACATACGTCACACTCTCTGGAGAAAAATGTCCCTCTTCAAGTTTGTTCCGTTATATGTCTGGGGGTACTAACCTGAGGCACATTTATTACAATACCGTTGCTAGTTTCCCCACTGGGTTGATTTCATTTTGAAACCCCTCTAAACTTGCATGTTCTTTTTGGTACATGGTAGCTACTCAATTTCATATATATACATTTTTCAACGATAGTATTAGTTAAGTCTGGTGTCTAATTCTCTGTAACCTTTTAGCTCTTGAGAGTGGCCTTCGACGAAGAGGTGTCTCCAGAGGCCATCGAGTCGTTCCGCAAGCTGCTCAATAGATTACGACACCCTGCCTCGGTGCTGCAGGTGTTCGCTTTCAGTGGCCACAGTCAAGTGGTGTGCGCTCCCAGCAGGAGAGAGAAGGACAAGCAGGGCTACGGCACGCTCAGGTTAGTGGCAGTGGTGAACGATCCCAGCAGGAGGAAGAAGGACAAGCATAGCTATGACACGCTCATGTCAGTTTTACCTGCATCAGAGGCTGGTTAGTTGCCATCCGTCGTCATCAGTTAGGTTGACGCTATTCCACCCCGGTTGCGAGTCGAATCTGTCGTCAATACCGGATCACCAACGACCAGATTTGGTCTACAGTTCGGTTCTTCTATCTGTCGACTTTACATTCGGTTCAGATTTTTCTCAACAATTCTGATAGAACTGATTCTAAGAGAGCAGACTTGGTCTACAGTTCAGTTCTTCTATCTGTCGACTTTACATTCGGTTCAGATTATTCTCAACAATTCTGATAGAACAGATTCTAATAGAACAGACTAGGTCTACAGTTCGGTTTTTCTGTCTGTCGACTTTACACTCGGTTCAGATTTTTTCCAACAATTCTGATAGTTTTATCTGTGGGTTTTTGCAGGGGCTTTGCTAAGAAAACTCTGATGAAGACCGCGAAGGCGGCCGGCCTCAAGTCCGGCAAGGGCCGCAAGCAGGACAAGTACGTGTTCCCGTCGGGCAGCGGTGGTCTGGCCGGTCGCCGCAGCCTCATGCCCCTTGGGGGCGGAGGTGGTAGTACTACCACCATGCTGCCGGGTGGTAATGGCGGTGGCGGCGGGGCAGCGCTGTCGGGTGGTGTAGGGGCGGGATCTCGTTCGAGCCTGTTCCCGTCGAATTCGTCGCTGCTGCACTCTGTGGGCGGAGGGTCCCGCGTGACAATGACACTCCCTCAGTCCCGCCCCATCGACCTCAGCGCTGAGGACCTGCACCTCCACCAGCCGGATGAGCCCTCCAGTGAGTACCCTGACTAGTAAATATTTTTGGTCGTAACCACTTTGGGAGAAGGAGTCGTTACTATTTTTTTTGTTGGAGTTTAAAGAACATTGTTCTTGCATCAATCATCGTTTTCTTCTATTGCCGAAAGCGCTCTAGTACTGTGTCCTCTAAGTCTTATGCCCATAGGTCTCCGCACCATCTCGGCAATAGCTGTGATCCTGACACCACATAGCATACCTAGCAGAAGGCTAGCGCAGCTATCGCCTCTATTTTTTTGGTAGCTCATGTATATATATATAGAGGTGTACCCTTGGTTGTTGTTGCTTAACCCTAACTCCTCCTGTGGTGGAGGTAGCACACGGCCGGCGCTTTGCCCCCAAGTTCAGGTACCCACCAACATGTGCATGTTGGGATTGTTTAAACTGGTTCAGGCACTCTACATTAAACCTACAACCCTGAGGGAATCGACTGTCTCGCAGGTGTTCCCCACTGATCACATGCCGACGCGATATTATGTCTGAGCAATGGCCGGGTATGATGTCAAGACGTGGTAAACCGTATCGGCAAACCCCGACATGGCAAACAGAGATTTGGAGGGACGTTCTCCAGTTTACGCTGTTTTGACTGGAGGTCCGTGTTGTTCTCGCTCCTCAGCTGCAACAGATGAACCCTGTCACTCAAGGGAAACCCAATTCCTCGACGTTCATCTCAGGTGGGTACTCCGTAAGACCTGGTTGACTATTATCACCCCGTGCATGAGCTGTAAAGTGTGCATCTGTTTATTGCTCGTGGGAATGCAAATGGTCGTGTTATAAGAGCTGGAGTGTGCTGCCGGTGTGTTGGTTTGTCGTGGTTTCAATAGGTGCTGGAAGGGATGTTCCGGCTCCACAATCTTGTTTGAAAATTGTGTCCCTCTCATATCTAGATAATGTTTGAGTGGAAGGACCTTGGTTTCCCCATGTAGGTTGGGAGTGGGTGCGGTCTGTTTGCAGCCCGTTGCGATGCACAAGGCCGTGTTCTCTACTCTACTCATTGTAGGGAATTATTGTGTGCGGGTGCAAAGTCAGAGGACCTGACTGCGTTTGCGTAGGAAATGATGGGCCTGATGAATTGTTTAAATCGTGTTGTTATTGATTCCTTGGAGTGACCGTATTGGGTATAGGTAAATGCCCTGGGGACGTTCAGCCTAGGTTTGCCTTCAGTGCTGATGTTTGTGTGAGGTTTGGACGTCATCCCCTTCTCATTAATTGCCTCAGAGATAATTGTAGTGGGACTGAATGGTATGGGAGTGTTGTTAGCGTGACATGAGGGGGATGCGGTATCCACTGTTATTTGGTGTTGATAAAGTGAGGGACGACTTGCAAATTCATTCATTCTGTTGCCCAGCAGCCCGACTTCAAAAGAGTTCAAGTACTAATGGTGGTGTGCAGTTGTATTTTCGTATTTGTGGTGTATGATCGAGTCGTGCATGAATGCACTGAAAAGGGAGATCGTGTTAGGTCGAACCCCTGTGGGACACCATTGGATAAGTGACGAGTTCGAGATGACATGTTATTGTGCGCTGAAAATTAACGAGCCCTTTTTTGTAGTTTGGATGGATGTGTGTTGGGTATTTGTTTATGAGGAACTGTGTCGAAGGTCTCACTAACATCAATAATTCGTCACAGGCTGCCTTGGGCTGGTCTCCTTTCAGTTAGGCCTTTGGTTCATGCCAATCCTTATCGGACCCCTCCGCCGGTTGTGTTCTGGTTTTTCCCCCACACTTGCGTTGGGCTTGAGATCCTTTGCCTATCAGTGGCGAGCTTTCTGCACCCTTGCTGTCTGGAAGTTCTTTCCGCAAGGTAATTTCGGACGGGTTTAGGGATGGTTTTCTATTATGTTGTACTTCTGTACCTTCGGTTAAACCCATCTCCTTATAGCCTTTTCTGGCCCTGGTACATTACCGCCTTTGATTTTCGCTCTCGACCTTGGGCTATCCTCTCACCAGTACCGCTGTTTGAGTTGCGCAATACCTGCCCCCTTTGCTCCAGTCTTACTTACTGAGCTCCCTGCTGCAGGTACCCGCGAGATCCTTTCGCGGCCAGATGACGTGGTTATTTGCCGCACCTCCACTTCTACAGGAGGTAGGCTATCCTGCTTCGCTTTTTAACGCTCCGGAGATGTCCCGACTGCTCCACTCAGTTCCCTCCGATAGCGCCTTTGACCCGAAGGAAGTCTACCTCCTTCTGCTCCAACTCTTCACGTCCATCCTGCTCTTTCAAATGTTCACCCGCGGTGCACTCATTTTGTGCCTTAGCCTTCTCGTCCCTCATATCGCCTGCTCTCCTAGCTGGCACTTTCTACTCGGGTCATTCCACCTATCCCTAACGATAATCCTTGACCACCGGTCTACTTCTTCCTTCGTATATGTGATGTCACCACGGCGTCTGTCCCTACTCCTTCTTGTACTCCCCAAGCTTTTCTAAAGACTTTGTCCTTAGGTAATCGAGCCGGTGGTTTTCACAATTACTCGAGGCGGACCATTGCCAAGCGTGCCCATCGCCTTTCGTCCAGCGCCCCTTCTTCTTTGGTCGATTTGCGGAATCGCCCTTCCTTCCCCTCCGCTGTGGATCTCACTATTTTTCAGGCAGCTTTGTCGTCCTTCGTATATGTGATGTGCATTGTAGCCGGGGCGTTCGAAACTTCTTACCTTATCCACCGCGTGTCGTAGAAGGCGACTGAAAGGGCGCCCCGTAGCCGGGAGTAGAATCGTGCTACCGTAACCCCTGCGTGTTGTAAAAGGCAACTAAAAGGGTTGGAGCGAAGGGGCTAGGAATCCATTTATCTGTAAGACCCTTCCTCAAAGACGGCAAGATGAGCGGGAGGAGGAGAGTCGGTTGGCTAGTAGCGCTACCGAATGGAAGGAGGTGTCCTCAAGATTGATGTGGGTGAAAGTTAAGTTAGGCGTAGAAAGATGGGCATTTGTGAGTGCTTACGGACCTGGCAGCGAGAGGAGTGACGAGGAGAGGGAGCAATTCTGGACTGACCTGAGCGAGTGTATTGAGTGTTTTGGAGGTCATTTCAATGTAGTTGTA
>SDVV010042306.1:0-10355 GCA_016164225.1 Gammarus roeselii | reverse complement strand
CCGTCGGAGCTATTATTACACTGTTTCACTGACAGTACCGTCGGAGCTATTATTACACTGTTTCACTGACAGTACCGTCGGAGTTATTAATACACTGTTTCACTGACAGTACCGTCGGAGCTATTATTACACTGTTTCACTGACAGCACCGTCGGAGTTATTATTACACTGTTTCACTGACAATAGCGTCGGAGCTATTATTGCTCTGTTTCACTGACAGTACCGTCGGAGTTATTAATACTCTGTTTCACTGACAGTACCGTCGGAGCTATTATTACACTGTTTCACTGACAGCACCGTCGGAGTTATTATTGTACTGTTTCACTGACACTAGCGTCGGAGCTAATATTGCAATGTTTTACTGACAGTACCGTCGGAGCTATTATTGCACTGTTTCACTGACAATAGCGTCGGAGCTATTATTGCGCTGTTTTACTGACAACCCCGTCGGAGCTATTGTTGCACGGTTCCACTGATAGTAGCGTCGGAGCTAATATTGCACTGTTTTACTGACAGTACCGTCGGAGTTACTATTGCACTGTTACACTGACAGTACCTTCGGAGTTATTATTGCACGGTTTCACTGACATTACCGTCGGAGCTATGATTGCACTGTTTCACTGACAGTACCGTCGGATCTATTATTGCGCTGTTTCACTGACATTTCCGTCGGAGCTATTATTGCACTGTTTCACTGATAGTAGCGTCGGAGCTATTATTGCGCTGTTCCACTGACAATAGCGTCGGAGCTATTATTGCGTTGTTTCTCTGACTATCCCGTCGGAGCTATTGTTGCACGGTTCCACTGATAGTAGCGTCGGAGCTATTATTGCACTGTTTCACGGACAGTACCGTCGGAGCTGTTATTGCAGTGTTACATTGACTGTGCCGTCGGAGTTATTATTGCGCTGTTTCACTGACATTACCGTCGGAGCTATTATTGCACTGTTTCACTGACAATACCGTCAGAGCTATTATTGCACTGCTTCACTGGCCGTACCGTCGAAGCTATTATTGCACTGTTTCACTGACAGTACCGTCGGAGCTATTATTGCACGATTTCACTGACAGTAGCGTCGGAGCTATTATTACAATGTTTCACTGACAGTACCGTCGGAGCTATTATTGCACTGTTTCACTGACAGTAACGTCGGAGCTATTATTGCACTGTTTCACTGACAGCACCGTCGGAGCTATTATTGCACTGTTTCACTGACTGTAGCGTCGGAGCTATTATTGCACTGTTTCACTGACAGCACCGTCGGAGCTATTATTGCACTGTTTCACTGACTGTAGCGTCGGAGCTATTATTGCACTGTTTCACTGACAGTACCGTCGGAGCTATTATTGCACTGTTTCACTGACAATACCGTCAGAGCTATTATTGCACTGCTTCACTGGCCGTACCGTCGAAGCTATTATTGCGCTGTTTCACTGACATTACCGTCGGAGCTATTATTGCACTGTTTCACTGACAGTACCGTCGGAGCTATTATTGCACTGTTTCACTGACAGTAACGTCGGAGCTATTATTGCACTGTTTCACTGACAGCACCGTCGGAGCTATTATTGCACTGTTTCACTGACTGTAGCGTCGGAGCTATTATTGCACTGTTTCACTGACAGTACCGTCGGAGCTATTATTGCACTGTTTCACTGACAATACCGTCAGAGCTATTATTGCACTGCTTCACTGGCCGTACCGTCGAAGCTATTATTGCGCTGTTTCACTGACATTACCGTCGGAGCTATTATTGCACTGTTTCACTGACAGTACCGTCGGAGCTATTATTGCACTGTTTCACTGACAGTAACGTCGGAGCTATTATTGCACTGTTTCACTGACAGTACCGTCGGAGCTATTATTGCTCAGTTTCACTGACAGTACCGTCGGAGCTATTATTACACTGTTTCACTGACAGTAACGTCGGAGCTATTATTACACTGTTTCACTGACAGTAACGTCGGAGCTATTATTGCACTGTTTCACTGACAGCACCGTCGGAGCTATTATTGCACTGTTTCACTGACTGTAGCGTCGGAGCTATTATTACACTGTTTCACTGACAGTACCGTCGGAGCTATTATTGCTCTGTTTCACTGGCAGTACCGTCGGAGCTATTATTGCTCAGTTTCACTGACAGTACCGTCGGAGCTATTATTACACTGTTTCACTGACAGTACCGTCGGAGCTATTATTGCTCAGTTTCACTGACAGTACCGTCGGAGCTATTATTGCTCTGTTTCACTGACAGTACCGTCGGAGCTATTATTGCTCTGTTTCACTGACAGTAACGTCGGAGCTATTATTGCACTGTTTCACTGACAGTACCGTCGGAGCTATTATTGCACTGTTTCACTGACAGTACCGTCGGAGCTATTATTGCTCTGTTTCACTGACAGTAACGTCGGAGCTATTATTGCTCAGTTTCACTGACAGTACCGTCGGAGCTATTATTGCATTGTTGCACTGACAGTACCCTCGGAGCTATTATTTCTGGTAAAATAACGCTGGATTCGTTACCTTTAATGATCGTTTAAAAAAAACAAAAAATTATTTATTCGTGATCAAAGAATTCAAATACTACGTATCCATATTTTAACCTTCAATTGGATCCAACAGAGTATTATGTGACAACATTTTAACTAGCACCTTATACTTTAAGTGGGACGAAACGAACATGTGCATTGAATCTGATGAACTAATAGGGAAGCGCAATGAACTCCTCATTGTGTAATTGATGCAAACATCAGAGCCGTGAGAGACAAGCTCACACTGACACGGATGACATAAACTTAATCGCTCAATTGTGTAAGGTCAATATTCATGTATTTATTTTAAATTTTATATAGCTTTCAATCTATTCGAAGCTTACGTTTACGTCGTGAGTGTCTGCGAAAGCCAACAAATACATAGTAAAAAACAATCAAACGTATGCAACCGGCTTGCAGCACGTAGTAGGGCAGGAATCTTCATTAGCTAGTCTTAAACTAAATCAAACTAACTTGGGGATTACGAACGATTTATGCATAATCAACGACTGTGCATAACAACGCGTGAAACCATCTCCAGAATGGCCTCGGAACTTGTTTCGCAGTCTCTGTCCAAGAGGAAAATTCTTTCTCATGGAAAGAAAGAGTTTTAGTTCCCGTGTTCCGCTGTCATTTTTTTCGGAATTGCAGAAAGTTTATCATGAAGTGAGGATGTTTTGAAATAGTGAAGGATAATTTCATAACGTAAAATGCAAATATTATCGCCCATCGGCGTCCAACGATGACCGTAGAACAACGATGTCACTGGGGTTATTGTACAGTGTGACTATTGGAGAGCCGACGTCTGGATGGGCTGTTGAGGCGATCAAAGTTGTTCCTCGTGAAGAAAAATAATACCGACATATCATACTGAATGTAGAATAACATTTCCTAATTATTTCAAGCTCATTCCTTTTAATATAGTATACAAGCAGTAAGTACGTTGATACTCACCGACACCAATCATTGCTACGATGTTTTTACTGTCGAACATGTGTTAGCATAAGTAATATTTCAGTGTGTCCCAAATGAGTACGTCCCAACGCTGCAGAAACGTCGATGAAGATTCTTCTTCTTATTTTTATATTGAAACGGAAAAATTGGAGGAGAAGAGCAAGCTCTTAAAAATAGACGGATTACAACACAAAGTTGGCAAACTGGGACGGAAAAAGCGATGGAGTCGAGACCAAAGAAAATCTAATTTCATAACCGACATAAACGGAACCTTCAATGGCATTCCACGCGGCAACTGCTGAATAAAAACATCAACTGCACTGCAATATTCCACACCGCACAGGATCAAAAGCAAACTCGTGCAACGAAGCGACACTGTGAGTATAGATTGAAAAAGAAACTTCATCCGCAACAGAGGTCTTGCTGAATGTTCCTCATCAAAAATGATATTACACAGGATACAGGAGGTAGAAAACAGTGCATCCATGACTCGAATCCTCAGGAGAAACAGGACCCAGCAGTAATTCAGTCGCCCAAACACAATGTTCCTCGCTAACCTTCCAAGTTCCTCGCAGCAGCATAACCTCAGACAAGGGCGGAACACTCCAGCAAAGGTAGCATATGAACTAGAAAACAGGTCGAAAAAGTGCCAGGCAACCGAATGATCTCCAAGCAGGCCTCACGATGCCGCTCCTCTGAGATACATGTCGAAGAAGGGCCAGGCAACCAAACGATCTCAAAACAGGCCTCATGATGACGCTCTTCTGAGATGCTCACTTCGTCGCCTCTGAAGTGACACTCAAACGTCAGTCGTACCTAATGTCACACCGAGAGTCTTCAAATGGGGGTACTAAAGAAGGACGGCCTTATTTGATCTATAAACTGGAAAACTCGGAGTAAAAACTGGAAACGTGACATATTCATTGACTTGGATTGCCTTGAATAGGGTTTTATTCCCCAACCAGAGCACCGTTTGTTAATTCTATCGAGTTCTCTTCAAAGGGACTCTGTGAGAGCCTCACGATTGCTCGGGCATTCTGTATTTCCGATTAAATTTGACTCGTTTGCGTATCTAATGGAGAACCTGGCTGCAGCGTAGAAAATATAGAGGAGCGGGACAAGGACACTACCCTGAGGAACACCCGTTATAAAATACATTTGAACAGTTTTCCCACCAGCAACCACAGCACAATGTTTGCGGTTCAACGAAAACTGTTCAATCACAGACTCCATCGTTCCAGCAAGCTTGTTCAGGAAATCCAAATGATGATCACGAGCGAATGCATCACCAAAATCAATCTGTACCAGTCAGTATCAAGACCCTTACTTAAGGCACACCAGCTAGACAGCAAAACACAGCTTGGTTAGATGAACATGTTCACAACCAGTCGTTCTTAAGGGGCGAGATAAATTGTCATCGATGTTTTTTTTTGCGCTCTATTGTTGGGTTATTGTGAACCGCGCTGTACCGAACAGAGAGAAATTCGGCTAACAAATAAATATTCAGAAAACTCATCATTTTAGCACCCAGCCCCACTCTCCTGTTTAGTTGCATCTTGTAATAATGTGGATTCAAGCAACACAGTGAAGCAGTTAAAAATTGAGAACGATTGGATAAACGGGTTTGGAGGTCGCACGCTAAAGTAATATCTATAATATGTACAAAAAATGCGAGACACTCGCTGTTTAAATTTGGTTTCTAGATTTGACGGGATAAGAATCGATGTCAAGTTGAGTTATTTGCCAATTTTAATATTTTTATTTGTTGGTTATACACACTGGTGACATTCGCTACAACAAAAAAAGCGAATCTTCCAGAAATCCACTCATGTCTACATGTTCCTACCACTGCTCGTATTCAGGTCCAATCCAACCCTTCTTCCATTGCCAGCTGAGCTTCTGCGGTCCAATAAAATTTACGCAAATCCACGACAAATGAGAAAGGAAGTCAGCTGTCAGGACTTTATTTAATTGGGGCCGCTGAGGCACGGAAACAGGAATAGCATTCAGTTTAGAACTGAGTCCGTTTCCCGAAGAACATTGTCTTGTTCTATGTGAGATATTCAGTCAATTTTGATACCATAAATATTCATACAGCCCGAACAATTGAGCTCAATTAGCGAAAAAAAAAGAAAAACACTTGCCGTCGAATCAGCGCTCGACGAGATCTTCGAGTTCATTGTCTAATATAGGAAGAAAAAATACATTTTGCCGTTTGTTTCCAATTCATTCATGACGAAGTAAAGAATAACACATAAGTGAACATTTAGGCTCTCCCTTCACATCTTTGTGTGTATATTCTCTCCCCCCCCAAAAAAAATTTGCTCATATTATGTTTGGAAAAGAATATTTCAGAGAAGCCTGCAGTAGATTAAATACCCACCCGAGTTTAACTTAATGGAACTCGCAGAAAATGTTTATTTGGGAACAATAAAAATAAAATTTTATATTGAAGCCTCGCAGCACATAATTTTTTTTAGTCAATCTGATGATCGCTAAGCTTGCACTAAAGTTAATCATGAGAATGAATATGGTATTTCAATGATATTTGCATCGCACTGAAGCAACGTTGCATTTGATGGCCTCTATAAATCCCTTTGAATTTTTAATTCAATTAGATTGTTCAATTGTGTTATTAAAATTAACTTACTAACTCTCGATCAAAGTGCCGAACAGCACTGAACAATTTTCTGCAACTGAGGAATCCTGATGTCTATGATAACAATTGATTTGGGCATTCATTTTATGAGGAGCCGAGATCTGCCGGTATACCTAATAGCTAAGTCATGTTATGCTTACCTCAATGTTTTTAGTTCAGTAACTTCCAACTGGAACTATCTACAAACAAGAAACATTCAACATTTAGTGGACAATTATTTACACCAGTCGCAGCGATTTATTACAAATTACCTTTTGGTGTACGTACTTAAACTTTGAGAAGAGGCCGTGCCACCTCGCCAAGCAACGATTAAGGAGCCAATTATTTACGGCAGCGAAACTCTAGTAATATTATCGCCTTTGGCATGACACTTGCTCATACAAATTATTATTATCATTAAATAATTTATTTCCATCGTCTGGCAATGGGTTTTCAATTAAAAAAAAATAATAACATTCATGAACATAGGACATGAAACTTCATCCTCATCTACGCTATTTGAGTTAAGGAAAACAAGAGTTCAATTTGAATTCGTAGCAGCTCATCTCTAGGGGCCGCCGGTTCGGATTACATGGAGCGAAATATATTTACAATAGTATCATCAGTGAACTCACAGTAAATGTATATTTTGACAGAATAATCACGACTACATAGCGCTGGGAAAACCATTGACACGCGGGTTGAAAAATGACCAATACATGGGGTGGATAAATGACAAAATTCATGACTGTGGAAAATAGCGAGTAGCTATATGGTGTGGGAAAACACGCATGCCCGGGGTTAGTCCCGAGAACATGGGGTTGGGACATCGAAATAAGCTAACATATTGTAATGAGAAGTCTTCATTATTGTACGATAACAGGGCGTGGATGGACGACATGAATTATATAGAAAATATGAATACAACGTGGGGTTGGGAAATCGAAAATGAGCTAACATATTGTAACGATGGGTCATAAACATTGTATGAATAATGAAGGGGTGAACAGGCGACATATGTTATACATAAAAAGTTATACGTAAAATACATACCTAACAATGAATACACAATATACTCACCTCATGACCGCTAGGAAATGATTAAATGATTGACAATCAGATGGTGGCTCAGCATTAAAATTTGTGGTGGTGGTATTTGCGAGCACATTCAAGAACAGAATTTCTCTTCTAGTTATTGGTAGTATGTATTTACGGTTTAAAATTTAAAAATGATCGGATAATAGATGTTCATTAAGCCTATTCGTGAAGAACGTGTCCGATTCAAGATTCTTGAGGCTTGTTGGGAGGTTGTTCCAGGATTTTGATCCAGTGATCGAAAAAGCTCTACAGGCAGTTTCTGTTTTCCTGTGTTCAACGTTCAGAGTATCATTATTTCTTGTGAATCGATTGTTCTTTTCACCTCGAAATAATATGTGCCTTTGGTTGCCGGGTGAATTTTTTTCTACAAGATCTTTATGTATTCTGATCGACTCATGGAGTATCAGTTTGTTGTCGATATTGAGCCACTGCAATTTTTCGAGAAAAAGGCCTTACGTGGTCTCGTTTTCTGTGGTTACCATCGCATGTTATTCTTGCCGCAAAGTTTATACAACGTTGCACTTTCTCTCTTTGAGTTTTGATGCATTTCCCCCGAATTGAAAGGCAGTAGCTGATGTGAGAAAAGACTAAAGCGTGGACAGTCAGTAATCTTGATTTGAAATCCAATTATTTATTTGTTTAGTTTGTGAACAAAAGTGTTCCATTCAACTTAGAACACAGAGTAGTTACGTAGTGTTTGAAGGAAATATCGGAATTAAACCATACTCCCAGACTTATAACTTTGTCTTCAACAGGTATATCAGATTTGCCTATCCTAATAGAGAAATTCATTGGAACTGTTTTTCTTTTCGAGTTCGAGCCAAATAAGATGCATTTTGTTTCTTCCGAGTTGAGCTTGGAACCATTTTTATCATACCAAGATTTCAGATTACTTACTGCTGTCCTTCAGCACATTCAGATATGACGGTTTTCGAGAAAGCAATATTAGAACATCATCGGCGTACATTACCATTATAGCTTGATTTTATAGGTAATTTACAGTCGATGTCATTTACAAAAAATAGGAACAACAAAGGGCCAAGTATCAAACCTGGAAGGACCCCACCATTAACTGTGGTCGTATTTGACTTAGTTCCGTTACCAAGTTTAACTGATTGTTGCCGATTCATCAGATAACTTTCAAACCAAGTAGGATCTATCCCAATGTTACGGAGCTTGCCGAAAATAATTGTATGACTTACACTCTCGAAAGTTTTTGATAAGTCAAGCAATACCAGCAGAGATATCTGCCCGTCATCAAAGTTCTTGTACAAATCTTCAGCGATGCTCATAAGTGCGTCTACAGTTGACAATTTTCGCCGGTAAGCATATTGGCAGTCAATAAACAGCTTGTTCGATTCAAGGTAATCAATTAATTGGATAGATATTACATTTTCTAGAATTTTGGACAAGACAGACAGAAGACTGATTGGTCTAAAGTTGAATGGTTCATTCTTGTCCCCAGATTTATGAATTGCTTTTGTAATTGCATGCTTCCAGATCTTCGGAAAAGTTTCACTTGCTATGGAGGTGTTAATAACTGATATAAGGCAAAGGCTGTCTGTTCAGATTTTGTAGGGCTAAACCATTTATTCCTCTAGAACTTGTGTTCCTCAAGGCAAATGCAGCTCGTTTTACTTCGTGTTGCGATCCTTGCTTTGGTTTCCATTTGACGTTTGCTGCTCGGTCACTGTCTCCGTAAAAAGCTTAGGTCAACACTAAAGCCCTTCTTACGTCCAACCTTAACGTCAGGTACAATTTGCAAAACAACAAATTTGCGATTTTGATGATAAATATTTAATGTTTTATCTTATTTCCATTCCATGTCCTCAAGCACTTTTCTTGCGTTGCGTTTTTCATGTGTTTTATTCGTGGTTAGTCAATAATGCACCACCATCAACCCCAGAATATTATTTTATTAAGTGCTCTGACCTGAATGTTGGCAGTTCGATAGTGGTTCAGATTAAAATATAGTGGTTCAAATGCTCGTATTATTACACCATGCTACACCAAGCTTCACCATGCTACACAATTCTACACCACCTTGCTACACCATGCTACATAATTCTACACCATGCAACACCATGCTACACCATGCTACACAATGTTACAAATAGCTACACGCACGCTACACCATGCTGCATCATGCTACACCGTGCTGCATCATGCTACACCATTCTACACGAAGCTACACCATTCTACACAATGTTACACTATTCTACACCACGTTACACCAGCTGCATCATGCTGCCCGATGCTACATCATGATACACCATGCTACACCATGTAGAGCTTGCTACATAATGGCACAATATTCTACATAATGCTACACCATGCATAACTATGTTATACCAGCTACACAATGCTACATTATGCTACACCATGCTACATCATGCTGCATCATGCTACATCACGGAACACCATGTTACACAATGCAGCACCATGCTACACCATTTTTTACTAGCTACGTGATGTAGCACTAATCTACACCATGCTACACCATTGTGCATCACGCTGCACCATGCTACACAATGGAACACCATGCTACACAATACTGCACTATGCTACATCATTTAACACTAGCTACCAGATGCGTTAATAAGCTACACCATGCTACACCATTCTGTACCGTGTTACATCAAGCTGCATCATGCTACATTATTCCCATATACATACACTAAGCTGTTCACGAGATGTATACTGCCTTCAAATTAGGTCGTCAGATTTCGTGAGATTTTGTCCGCATATACTCGTACAATACAAGAAAAATATGATTCAATAACTATTCGGAATAAATAGATTTTAATTTGTACAAAACTGTACACTCTCTGCCTTCAGAACATGTCTCCCTATACACACCTGTCAGCAGGGCTGCACGAGGCAGTCTGCCCTCAGAGCATCTGTCTCTGTACTCACCTGGCAGCAGGGCTGCACGAGGCAGTCTGCCCTCAGAGCATCTCTCTCTGTACACACCTGGCAGCAGGGCTGCACGAGGCAGTCTGCCCTCAGAGCATCTATCTCTGTACACACCTGGTAGCAGGGCTGCACGAGGCAGTCTGACCTCAGAGCATCTGTCTCTGTCCACACCTGGCAGCAGGGCTGCACGAGGCAGTCTGCCCTCAGAGCATCTGTC
>SDVV010042305.1:0-10355 GCA_016164225.1 Gammarus roeselii | reverse complement strand
TTCTAAAATATGTGACTTTTCCCGATGTTTACGCTTTCATTCTTTTTCTGTTCATAGATCAAAGTGAGGTCAGTGCCAACATCTTCACGATCATTGCAATATGGTGTTCCTCCTCACCATCTACTTTGAGGATGGTTCTTCGTCAATGCTGGATATTTGTGCCCCCTCCCTCTCCAATTCTAAGCAGCTTGTATATTGTTGCTCAGAATATTCCTTTTTCCACACATCGCTGTTGTTTTCAGTCCTCTTATTCTCAGTCACCACATTGACATTTTTTCCACTGTGTCAATACGCTCATTAATTCTACTATGCCAATAACATTACATAATCGCATTTTTCCACTGAGTCACTACCATCCACTGTGAGCCCATGACGCTGAGGCTGGGGAAAGTCTAACACACGGATCACCCTATTCTGAGCTCTCTGCCGTTGAGATTTATTCATGTTTCACTGACTCTCTATTGAGGCATGGTCCTGAACCACGGAGACACTACCCTCCACTGAAATCTCTCGTCGGGGAGTTTTATCCATGTTGCATTATGCGACAACCCTCCACTGAGATCCCTGACCACTGAGGCTTATATATTTTCACTGAGACACTGCCCTCCACTGAGATCCCTTACCACTGAGGCTTAGCTATTTTTCACTGAGACACTGCTCTCCACTGAGATCCCTTAACACTGAGGCTAAGCTATTTTTCCCTTAGACACTGCCCTCCACTGAGATCCCTTACCACTGAGGTTTAGCTATTTTTCACTGAGATACTGCCCTCCTCTGAGATCTCTTATCACTGAGGCTTAGCTATTTTTCACTGAGACACTACCCTACATTGAGATCTCCTAGGACTGAGATTTAGCTATTTTTCACTGAGGCACTACCCTCCACTGAGATCACTTAGGACTGAGGTTTAGCTATTTTTCACTGGGGCAGTACCCTCCACTGCGATCCTTTGCCACTGAGGTTTAGCTATTTTCACTGAGACACTGCCCTCCACTGAGATCCTTTACCATTGAGCCTTAGCTATTTTCCACCGAAACACTGCTCTCCACTGAGTTTCCCTCACCACTGAGGCTTAGATATTTTTAACTGAGAGACTGCCCTCCACTGAGGTCCCTTACCACTGAGGCTTGGCTATTTTTCACTGTGACACTACCCTCCACTGAAATCCCTTACCACTGAGGTTTAGCTATTTTTCACTGTGACACTGAATTCCACTGAAATCCCTTACCACTGAGGCTTAGCCATTTTTCACTGAGACATTGCCCTCCACTGAGATCCCTTACCACTGAGGCTTAGCTGTTTTTCACCGAGACACTACCCTCCACTGAGATCTCTTACCATTGAGGTTTAGCTGTTTTTCACTGTGACACTACCCTTCACTGAGATGCCTTACCACTGAGGCTTGGCTATTTTTCACTGAGACACTACCCTCCACTGAGATCCCTTACCACTGAGGGTTAGCTATTTTTCACTGAGACACTGCCCTCCACTGAGATCCCTTACCACTGAGGCTTAGCTATTTTCCACTGAGACACTACTCTCCACTGAGATCACTTACCACTGAGGTTTAGCTATTTTACACTGTGACCCTTCTCTCCACTGAGATCCATTACCACTGAGGCTTAGCTATTTTTCACTGTGAGACTACCCTCCACTGAGATCCTTTACCACTGAGGTTTAGCTATTTTTCTCTGTGACACTACCCTCCACTGAGATGCCGTGCCACTGAGGCTTGGCTATTTTTCACTGAGACACTACCTTCCCTGAAATCCCTTACCACTAAGGCTTAGCTATTTTCCACTGAGACACTACCCTCCACTGAGATCCCTTACCACTGAGGCTTAGCTATTTTTCACTTGGACACTGCCCTCCACTGAGATCCCTTACCACTGAGTTTTAGCTATTTTCCACTGAGATACTGCCCTCCTCTGAGATCTCTTATCACTGAGGCTCAGCTATTTTTCACTGAGACACTACCCTACACTGAGATCTCATAGGACTGAGATTTAGCTATTTTTCACTGAGGCACTACCCTCCACTGAGATCACTTAGGACTGAGGTTTAGCGATTTTTACTGGGACAGTACCCTCCACTGAGATCCTTTACCACTGAGGTTTAGCTATTTTCACTGAGACACTGCCCTCCACTGAGATCCTTTACCATGGAGGCTTAGCTATTTTCCACCGAAACACTGCTCTCCGCTGAGTTTCCCTCACCACTGAGGCTTAGATATTTTTAACTGAGATACTGCCCTCCACTGAGGTCCCTTACCACTGAGGCTTGGCTATTTTTCACTGTGACACTACCCTCCACTGAAATCCCTTACCACTGAGGTTTAGCTATTTCTCACTGCGCCACTGAATTCCACTGAAATCCCTTACCACTGAGGCTTAGCTATTTTTCACTGAGACACTGCCCTCCACTGAGATCCCTTACCACTGAGGCTTAGCTATTTTTCACCGAGATACTACCCTCCACTGAGATCTCTTACCATTGAGGTTTAGCTATTTTTCACTGAGACACTACCCTTCACTGAGATGCCTAAACACTGAGGCTTGGCTATTTTTCACTGAGACACTACCCTCCACTGAGATCCCTTACCACTGAGGGTTAGCTATTTTTCACTGAGACACTGCCCTCCACTGAGGTCCCTTACCACTGAGGCTTAGCTATTTTTCACTGAGACACTACCCTCCACTGAGATCTCTTAGGACTGAGGCTTAGCTATTTTCCTCTGAGACACTATCCTCCACTGAGATCACTTACCACTGAGGCTTAGCTATTTTACGCTGTGACACTACTCTCCACTGAGATCCATTACCACTGAGGTTTAGCTATTTTTCACTGAGACACTACCCTCCACTGAGATCCTTTACCACTGAGGTTTAGCTATTTTTCACTGTGACACTACCCTCCGCTGAGATGCCGTACCACTGAGGCTTGGCTATTTTTCACTGAGACACTACCTTCCCTGAAATCCATTACCACTAAGGCTTAGCTATTTTCCACTGAGACACTACCCTCCACTGAGATCCCTTACCACTGAGGCTTAGCTATTTTTCACTTAGACACTGCTCTCCACTGAGATCCCTTACCAGTGAGTTTTAGCTATTTTCCACTGAGATACTGCCCTCCTCTGAGCTCTCTTATCACTGAGGCTTAGCTATTTTTCACTGAGACACTACCCTACACTGAGATCTCATAGGACTGAGATTTAGCTATTTTTCACTGAGGCACTACCCTCCACTGAGATCACTTAGGACTGAGGTTTAGCTATTTTTCACTGGGACAGTACCCTCCACTGAGATCCCTTACCACAGAGGCTTAGCTATTTTTCACTGAGACACTGCCCTCCACTGAGATCCCTTACCATTGAGGCTTAGCTATTTTCCACCGAAACACTGCTCTCCACTGAGTTTCCTTACCACTGAGGCTTAGATATTTTTAACTGAGATACTGCCCTCCACTGAGGTCCCTTACCACTGAGGCTTGGCTATTTTTCACTGTGACACTACTCTCCACTGAAATCCCTTACCACTGAGGTTTAGCTATTTTTCACTGTGACACTGAATTCCACTGAAATCCCTTACCACTGAGGCTTAGCTATTTTTCACTGAGACACTGCCCTCCACTGAGATCCCTTACCACTGAGGCTTAGCTATTTTTCACCGAGACACTACCCTCCACTGAGATATCTTACCATTGAGGTTTGGCTATTTTTCACTGTGACACTGAATTCCACTGAAATCCCTTACCACTGAGGCTTAGCCATTTTTCACTGAGACACTGCCCTCCACTGAGATCCCTTACCACTGAGGTTTAGCTATTTTTCACTGTGTCACTGAATTCCACTGAAATCCCTTACCACTGAGGCTAAGCCATTTTTCACTGAGACACTGCCCTCCACTGAGATCACTTACCACTGAGGTTTAGCTATTTTACACTGTGACACTACTCTCCACTGAGATCCCTTACCACTGAGGCTTAGCTATTTTTCACTGAGACAATATTCTCCACTGAGATCCCTTACCACTGAGGCTTAGCTATTTTTCACTGAGACACTACCCTCCACTGAGATCACTTACCACTGAGGTTTCGCTATTTTACACTGTGACACTACTCTCCACTGAAATCCATTACCACTGAGGTTTAGCTATTTTTCACTGTGACACTACCCTCCACTGAGATCCTTTACCACTGAGGTTTAGCTATTTTTCACAGGGACACTACCCTCCACTGAGATGCCTTACCACTGAGGCTTAGCTATTTTACACTGAAATCCCTTACCACTAAGGCTTAGCTATTTTTCACTGAGACACTACCCTCTACTGAAATCTCATACCATTGAGGTTTAGTCTTGTTCTACTGAGCCACTACTTTCAAGTGAAAAACCATACCACTGCAGCTCAGGAGTGTTTCATAGAGCCACTACACTCAACTGAGAACCCCTACCACTAAGGCTTATATATGTTCCACTGCGTCACTAACCACCACTGAGATCCCCTAACGCTGAGCCTTATCTTCGTTTACTGAGCCACTACCCTCCACTAAAAAACTATACCACAAAGTGGTATTGGTTTGGTGGCTTCTCGACCTATTGAAAAAAAAATCGCGGATAACCTTGCAGACGAGAGGTAGACCTTGGATTCGAGGAACTGTTTGGGTTGAGTAAATTGGTAATGGATTGTAAGTTCCCGATATGGCGGCAGTAGAGTGAAAATAACAATTGCAACTCTTATCTGATCACATTAAAACGATTCTTCAACCCCTCTGTCTTTTCTGAAACAGGAGACTCATTTTCTGGTTGACTCTGCAGTTACTAAATTTATTTGCCGAGTGGTTAGCAGTGTCAGCCTCTGGTGCTGCATGTCGCGAGTTCGAGCCTCGGCAGGGACACGGCGGTCTTGTGGCGGGGAGATTGGGCTCCTCCCCCCTCTCTGTCTGCCTAACCTAGCCACCCCCCTAACTAGGGGGAAACGGCTGTATGTCTATGTCTATACATCTCTCATTGAAGCACCAACTTATTTCATACATTCCTTTTCGAACGATTTAGCCAAACCAGTATCGTAATACATGACAATCATGGTTGAATTCAGTCAACATATATTTGTATAATATTGTTTTGTGAAACGATTAATCGTTACCGAGTTCTTGTTGACATCGTTCTTCTATAAATATTACATAACTTAAGGAATCGTGAGCCATCTGCTTCGAACTCAGCTCTCCCTCGGCAATGATTAGGCATTGTATAGGCTTAGGGCCAGAAGATGGTGACATGTGTCAGTTGGACCAATATTATCGATACATTGAAATCTGAGTAGCACGTGGAAGACGAAGCTTATTACGAAACTCCAAAACGCGATTTACTATCATCTAACAATCGTGATCTCTGTCGCGAGATTCTCTGCTCCCAATCGTGATCTCTGACGCGAGATTCTCTACTTCCAATCGTGATCTCTCCCACATGAAAAATTCTTAACTTGTTCTTAGGATTTTTGTCGCGATGGAGATCACCATCGCCCATGCACGTTTTCTAACTTGTATGAGACCCTAAGCTCTCAAGCTCTTTTTATGACGTGTTAGGGATACTCTACAGGAAAGCAGTAGAGATCCTAGGCTTACAAGAGAGATCCTTTACCCCCACATTAAAGATCCTTTACTCCCAAGATTGATAACTGACGCGTTAAAGATCCTGAACTCTCAATCAATGTTTTTTATACGGTATAGATCCTCTTCTCCCAATCAAGCATTACCCTGCCGCGTAGAGATATTTAACTGCAATGTGTTTTCTCTGCTTTACGGGGGAGGGGGTGGGGCTTACGATGACTCGCGTCCTGGTTCCGGAAAAATAGAACCGCTAATCTAATCTAATCTAAGCGTTTTCTCTGATGGGTTACAGATCCTCAAGTCCGAAGCGAATCTTTTTGGTGTTAAAGATCCTTATCTCCCACGCGTTTCCCTGATGCCAAAGAATTCCTCAACCCCAGCTGTCCAGCCAGTCCATTTTCCGCTTCTTTCCCCTCTTCTCTACTTCCTCCCGATGCCAAATGTAAGGACTGCGAACCGCAGAAGTCATCATTTATCTGATAGCATTATGCAAATGCATCTTGCGCAGTCTTGCCTTTCTCCTTTAGGGTACTGTTATTCATAAGCTTAGACGCTGGGGATTTGCAGGCGGCGTCAGTCCTTGGGTTCTTTCAGCACTTCGTCGCTGTTTGGAATGAATGTTATTCCGTGAGATTGGATTCTTTGCGAGGGAATGAACAGTAGTATATCACAGAGACCAACGTGTGGACAATTGAAAGAATACCGTCGTGAAAAAGCTGTATGCAGTTCGGTCAAACACTTAGACCGGTATATTTGGATGGCAAGTTCCTCATTCGGTTTGGAGCTAACTAAAATCATCAACACTAAATGGTTCACAGAAGTCTTGGGGACCATATTTCCCAGTTTATTATTACCATGGGAATTTTAATTGTTTGAATTCATCAAGATGCTTTGTCAAGATATAACACCGTTGTCATACACCTTGTAGGGATAGTATAGTTTGTTCGTGTTAAATCTTTGAAGCAGAAACCAAACTATTTCCATTATTATAATTCAATATGATAGAGAAGTCAATTTCGTGTTTTTTCTTGCAGCCACGCTGATAAAATACATTTTCCCGTTAATCTTCCTGCGTGTTCAATGGAGCCGCGAGAAAATTGTCTCGCCAGATTTCTGTTCATTCAATTTCGTGAACGATGTTTTACACTACTGAACGTATTCTCATACTCCGAATCATTTTACCATGTCATCATAGGTGAACACTGAAAACAACATTGATTTGATGTACAATGCCATCACAGAGAAAAACTGCTCAATTAAATATAGAACCATGATATTGTTCACCTTGATCGCTGTCGAGGTGTTCGCAAACAAACAATTCTCAAGTCCAGTATAATCTTTGCTTACTCCCTTCTGTTCATTGGTCATTCTTTATCGTTATTTTCGTTCTGAGTTGCTGAGACAAAACCACTCTGATACTGATTGTTCCTCTTGCCTTCATAATTATTAATGGGGCCAATTCTGAAACCAAAAAGGTATGCGAAGCTTCCAAAGTTTCAGTCGTGTCCATACAGCAGCCCTTTACACCTAAGCTGTCGCATCTATGCAATACTTCTTACGACCCAAGATGTCGCATCTATAAAATACTTCTTACGACCCAAGCTGTCGCATCTATACAATACTTCTTACGACCCAAGATGTCGCATCTATACAATACTTCTTACGACCCAAGCTGTCGCATCTATACAATACTTCTTACAACCCAAGATGTCGCATCTATTCATACTTCGTTCGACCCAGGATGTCGCATCTATACAATACTTCTTTCGACCCAAGATGTCGCAACTGTACAATACTTCTTTCGACCCAAGATGTAGCATCTATACAATACTTCTTTCGACCCAAGCTGTCGCATCTATACAATACTTCTTACGACTCAAGCTGTCGCATCTATACAATACTTCTTACAACCCATGATGTCGCATCTATTCATACTTCTTACGACCCAAGATGTCGCATCTATACAATACTTCTTTCGACCCAAGATGTCGCAACTATACAATACTTCTTTTGACCCAAGATGTAGCATCTATACAATAATTCTTTCGACCCAAGATGTCGCATCCATACAATACTTCTTTCAACCCAAGATGTCTCATCTATACAATACTTCTCACGACCCAAGATGTCGCATCTATCCAGTAGTTCTTTAGACCTAAGGTGTTGTATCTACACAGTCGTTCTTTAGACCCAAGGTGTTGTATCTACACAGTAGTTCTTCAGACTCAAGGTGTTGTATCTACACAGTAGTTCTTTAGACCCAAGGTGTTGTATCTACACAGTAGTTCTTTAGACCCAAGATGTTGTATCTACGCAGTAGTTCTTTAGACCCAAGGTGTTGTATCTACTCAGTAGTTCTTTAAGCCCAAGGTGTTGTATCTACACAGTAGTTCTTTAGACCCAAGGTGTTGTATCTACGCAGTAGTTCATCAGACCCAAGGTGTTGTATCTACACAGTAGTTCATTAGACCCAAGGTGTTGTATCTACACAGTAGTTCTTTAAACCCAAGGTGTTGTATCTGCACAGTAGTTCTTTAGACCCAAGGTGTTGTATCTACACCGTAGTTCTTTAGACCCAAGGTGTTGTACCTACACAGTAGTTCATTAGACCCAAGGTGTTGTATCAACACAGTAGTTCTCTAGACCCATGGTGTTGTATCAACACAGTAGTTCTTTAGACCCAAGGTGTTGTATCTACACAGTTGTTCTTTAGACCCAAGGTGTTGTATGTACACAGTCGTTCTTTAAACCCAAGGTGTTGTATCTACACAGTAATTCTTTAGACCCAAGGTGTTGTATCTACACAGTAACTCTTTAGACCCAAGGTGTTGTATCAACACAGAAGTTCTTTAGACCCAAGCTTTGGACCCAATGTGTTGTATGTACACAGTAGTTCTTTAAACCTAAGGTGTTGTATGTACACAGTAGTTCTTTAAACCCAAGGTGTTGTATCTACACAGCAATTCTTTAGACCCAAGGTGCTGTATCTACACAGTAATTTTTTAGACCCAAGGTGTTGTATCTACACAGTAATTCTTTAGACCCAAGGTGTTGTATCAACACAGTAGTTTTTTAGACTCAAGCTTTAGACCCAAGGTGTTGTATGTACACAGTAGTTCTTTAGACCCAAGGTGTTGTATTTACACAGTAGTTCTTTAGACCCAAGATGCTTGCTGGGCTGTGGAACATTCGTAACAAGTATTCCAACTGAAAAATTGCTTCAGCCGTTCCCTTTGGTGGTTTCAACATGAATAATTTGAATATGAAGTCTATTCAATTGTTTTTTTAGGTTACGTCAAGTGACCTGAGCCGAAATAATAGCGACGGAGACACGAATATTTTTTGAGCATTTAGAATATGGGCCAGCGAAAGCTAAATGAATACGTATAATTAAATCAGCGATCTGAAGTCTCATTATGTATGATAGCTGAAGGAAAATTAATAGGATAATTCAAATCTCAACGATTATTAGCTACTGTCCGATATATTGGATGGAATAAGAAATACACGTAACACTTGCTATTCAACGTAATTCCGAACAATACTGTACAAGCAAACTTTATATTACGCAAGGAGATGGTGTCATCGAATACGTTACTCCTGCTGGTGTTGTCGCAAATTCAGTAGTATTGGTCCCCCATCTCGAACAAGCCCCTGATCAATAGATTACACCAGCAGGTAGAACTGCTCCTGAGCACTCTCCTTCCGTTTATTGCATTACAAGTGATCGCTTTGCCTCTTTTTCCTGTCTTGTTCTCGCCTCACCGAAGCCCTGAGGGCGCACTTCCCGGTACGCGGGATTTTCTTTGATGCTCTGCAGCAGAAGCTGCTCAGTAAAGTCTGCAATGAGGCGAGATAATTAGTAAAGTCCGCGTCACTGCGACACTTGCAAGCGCTTTCCTGTGGAGACTTCCAGGACAAGGAGAAACGACATGGCGTCGTAATGACGGCAGTACTGAATCGAACGCTCGATTTGATGCGAATACCAGGAATGGAAGAGACGACATGACGTCGCAATGACGGCAATACTGAATCGAACGCTTGATGTGATGAGAATACCAGGACTGGAAGAGACGACATGACGTCGTAAAGACGGCAGTACTGAATCGAACGCTTGATGGGATGGGAATACTAGGACAAGGAGAGACGACATGGCGTCGTAATGATGGCAGTACTGAATCGAACGCTTGATGGGATGAGAATACCAGGGCAGGAAGAAACGACATGACGTCGTAAAGACGGCAGTACTGAATCGAACGCTTGATGGGATGGCAATACCAGGACAAGGAAGGACGACATGGCGTCGTAATGACGGCAGTACTGAATTGAACGCTTGATAGGACGAGAATACCCGCAGAATTGAAATGCTGGCATCACTGACTGATGGGATAATATAACGACAGAATTACAATGATGACAGAACTGACTTGGAGTCTCATGGCATGAGGTATTCACGGACTGAAAAAAAGGTAACACTGACGTAAAGATGATGGGATCATATACTCACGAAATTGAACTAATATTGAAACATTCTTGGAGCCTCTAATGGGAGTTGGAAGCATTTGTAAACTTTATTGTAGCACATTTTAATTCAAACAAATATTGCAATGACAAAAGTTAATTGGTCAGATATGGAACATGTTCTCTGGGTTTGTGTTTCGAAGCTTCCCTGACTCCCACAACCCATTCATTTCAGGTCTTCCTGACCGCAGTCTCATTCCCTGGGTCAATAACTCCATGCATCCCCA
>SDVV010042304.1:0-10355 GCA_016164225.1 Gammarus roeselii | reverse complement strand
AATGGTGGTGCAAAGACGTCCATCTCAGTCTGATCTCTGTGGGACGGCTGGTGTGATGCCAATGGTGGTGCAAAGACGTCCATCTCAGTCTGTTCTCTGTGGGACGGCCGGTGTGATGTTAATGGTGGTGCAAAGACGTCCATCTCAGTCTGATCTCTGTGGGACGGCTGGTGTGATGCCAATGGTGGTGCAAAGACGTCCATCTCAGTCTGTTCTCTGTGGGACGGCCGGTGTGATGTTAATGGTGGTGCAAAGACGTCCATCTCAGTCTGATCTCTGTGGGACGGCTGGTGTGATGCCAATGGTGGTGCAAAGACGTCCATCTCAGTCTGTTCTCTGTGGGACGGCCGGTGTGATGTTAATGGTGGTGCAAAGACGTCCATCTCAGTCTGATCTCTGTGGGACGGCTGGTGTGATGCCAATGGTGGTGCAAAGACGTCCATCTCAGTCTGTTCTCTGTGGGACGGCCGGTGTGATGCCAATGGTGGTGCAAAGACGTGCAACTCAGTCTGAACTCTGTGGGACAGCCGGTGTAATGTCAATAGTAGTGCAAAGACGTGCAACTCAGTCTGGACTCTGTGGGACAGCCGGTGTGATGTCAATAGTGGTGCAAAGACGTGCAACTCAGTCTCATCTCTGTGGGACAGCCGGTGTGATGTCAATAGTGGTGCAAAGAAGGGCCAAAATACTCACTGCGTTGCGTTGCACGCGAGGGAGTATTTTAGTCCCAAACTTGATTTCTTTCAATTCCTCAGATGCGTCTCATATGCTCGTATTGTTTATCGATCCTTCTTCATTGAACATTCTTTTTAAACAGCGTTATAAATGGAAGAGCCACTTTTTAAGTATTGGATACACGTTCTCAGTCAAGAATTGTCTGGGAAATTGTCGTAAAAAAGATTGGTGAACTTACTGGACAAACAGGGCTAAATTAAAGTGCATTTGAAGGAAAAAATAACAAAACACCTTTCGTTGTAACAACACTACATTTATCTTAGATTACCCTCGACATCAGTGGCCGAAGGATAATAAAATAAGCTCCTTCTCTTGCCGGTTGTAGTGACGGGTGAACTTCATTCAAGTCCGTATAATATCCTACGACGATGAATCAACCCCTTGAGTTCCATAGACTTCTGTCGGACAAACATTATTTTTAACACTCGCAACTGTGATGAAAGGATAGTCGATCAGGTCACCTCTGATGGTACACAAGATGCTGCTGCTTACTCATTTCTGCTGTCACATGTTCTACACTGCCCCTTGGTGCAGTGTAGACCACTCATGTTTACACTGCACGTTGGTGCAGTGTAGACCAACGTGCAGTGTAGACCACTCATGTCTACACTGCACGTTGGTGCAGTGTAGACCATATGACTCTGCACGTTGGTGCAGTGTAGACCACATGACAGTGCACGTTGGTGCAGTGTAGACCACTCATGTCTACACTGCACGTTGGTGCAGTGTAGACCACTCATGTCTACACTGCACGTTGGTGCAGCGTAGACCACTCACGTCTACACTGCACGTTGGTGCAGTGTAGACCACTCATGTCTACACTGCATGTTGGTGCCCTGCATAACGTGTGAATGGTGTGGGAAGCCGATGTTGTCATGACTTTCGGTCCGTTGAATTAAAAGTCGATACTCTACTAATTTACAGTAAATAAATATTGTTAGTCACAAACAACGAACAATATAAGCCGATTACATTACTATCACCTAGACTTTATTGTATATGCCTTTACTCTATAACTTCGCATCCAATCTCTGTTTGGCGCTCGCGTGGGCACGTGACCCTCGCTCTCTCCTCTTTTACTTTTACTGCCTCTACTCTGTATATAACAAGTGTCCCTCACCAAGTATTGTCGTATTGAACATTCTAAATAACCTGCAACTGTAAGGTGCCGTAACCAGGATTACGCAAGGTGCCGTAACCAGGATTACGCAAGGTGCCGTGACCAGGATTACGCAAGGTGCCGTAACCAGGATTACGCAAGGTGCCGCGACCAGGATTACGCATGGTGCCGTAACCAGGATTACGCAAGGTGCCGTGACCAGAATTACTCAAGGTGCCGTAACCAGGATTACGCATGGTGCCGTAACTAGGATTACGCAAGGTGCCGTAACCAGGATTACGCATGGTGCCGTAACCAGGATTAAGCATGGTGCCGTAACTAGGATTACGCAAGGTGCCGTAACCAGAATTACGCAAGGTGCCGTAACCAGGATTACGCATGGTGCCGTAACCAGGATTACGCATGGTGCCGTAACCAGGATTACGCAAGGTGCCGTAACCAGGATTACGCAAGGTGCCGTAACCAGGATTACGCATGGTGCCGTAACTAGGATTACGCAAGGTGCCGTAACCAGGATTCAAACCTTGGTCATTGCACCATATTATTCCTTGGTGCCGCGGTACACCTTCAATGATGTAGAAATATCTGCATCGCCCGGTCCTGTTCTCACGGGCCAGGGCTAAGGGCATCCCTGTATTGGTCTTGCCTGAACACACGTAGAAAGCTTGGAGGTGAGAATCCTGCACAAGAAAGCCGCAGGTTCAATGCCATCCATGTTCAGAAATAATACGCATCTGTTATATTCATAAATATTCTTTTCAAAATTAATGTTGAAATGGACCGCATGTGTACCGTGTTCGATCAGGTAATACGTCCTAGGTGTTTGCAAATCTTTCTATCACATTTTTCTGAAATATCATAAGTAAATTTTAAACTTCCTCTAACTTGTTTTTCTTAAGAGTTGTAGGAAATGTTCCCGATTAGCCCATTCTGATTGTATTCTGCATTTGTGGTACACAAATAAAATTATAAATTGGATGTTCCCCTTTTTAAAGGTTCAGTGTAGACATTTTCATGATCTTACAGTCTTGTAGATCTTTGCCCGATTAGCTCTTTCCGAGCTGCCTAATGGGCATGCTGACAATTTATCATACTCATATTCCAAATGTGTTTTCTTTTGTCTGCAATAATTTTTATTATTATTATTATTATTATTATACTATTATAAAGACATTTAGACTGGTAGTAAATGTTATAGAGCAGTCCATATAATACCGCCCCTAAACATGGTAATTAACTTTTGTTTACAGCCGTCTTCACATTTGAGTATATGAATAATATCCCAGAAGTTGAACGGCCTGAAGATGTGCAGCCGTTAGAAAATATTTACTTCCTCGTTGGTGAAGTAAATAAACAACACAGCTTATTAAACATTTCCAAATTTATCTGACTAGGTGATCTGCATCCGAGAATGTTACGAAATCTCTCCGAAATCATAAGCAGTCCACTGACTGAGGTCTTTAACAGGTCAATGACTACTGGAATTGTTCCAGAGGATTGGAACATCACAGCCATATTCAAGAACGGTAGTAGGCAAGAGTCAGGGGACTATTTAAAGAACAATCAGTCTCACATCTGTGGTCGGCAAAACCTTGTAAAGATATATAAAAACGAGTAAAATATATAACATCGAGGGCAACCACCTCATTAAGGAAATCCAACACGACTGCAGAAGCAAACTTAGCTGACTCGCCAATCTCATTGACTTTTTCAATAAGGTCACCGATATATACGACAAAAGCTAAGCTGTCGACCTTATTTATCTTGACTTTCCAGAAGCGTTTTATAAACTTCTCCATGAAGGCGATCGACATAACTGGAAACGTGGCTAGGTGGCTCCGAAATTAGCTCACGGGCCGCATATAACAGGTCTGCGTCAGCCTCAGAAAAAGTCAGTGTTCTACGGTAGCATTTGGGGTACCCCAAGGCAGTGTCCTTGGGCCCCTTCTCTTTATAAGCTATATAAATGACCTCGACACCGAAATCATCAGCAAGTTATCAGAATTTGATGACGACACTAAACTCTGCCACGAAACGGACTTCGAGCATAACTACGTAGAATTATTTTAGTAAACTAGTAGACTTGGTCTGATAAGTGGGTGATGAACTTTAAAATTTTAAAATGCAATTTTCTGTATATTGGATCACGCAATAGAAATTCTGCTTACGTGATGACAGACCCTCAAATGACGGAAGTTGACCAACAACGAGATCGTGGAATATTATTCACTAAAGATCTCAAGTGGAAGAACCAAGCGGGAGCCAACTACAAGAACGGCTATATAATTTTTGACGTTATATCCAAAAAAATCCACTACAAGTCCAGGGACATCGTTCTTCCATTATTTACCTCACTCTTCAGGCCTCAAGTGGAATTGACAGTACAGTTTTGGTCCCTTCACCTAGGAGGGGCTATTAACAATATGGAACGGGGTCAGCACCGAGCTACAAAAATGATTGCGGAACTAAGAAATAAGACATATCCACACCGACTCGATGAATTTGAACTGCTATCACTTGAACGAAGATGACTTAGATGTCAGTTAATAGAAACCTTCAAATATCTAAATGGGCTTAATAGAGCTAGAACCGAGGGCTTTTTGTTCTAGATTATAATAATGGATAAAAACTGCAGCTAAAATCAAACAAAACATCAGTGGCCAACAACATATTAATAATAAAGATACCATCAATTTGGGAGCGTTTATCGCATAATGTGGTTAACAGTGAAAACGAAAATGCTTTAATAAAATCACCTCGATAAACACTGGGAGACTAATCCAGCCACTTACTTAGAAAATGTGTCTGAAGAAATATTGCCGCCAAACATTGCAACAACCTCCGTTGGAGCCTTCATCATCCGCCAGCGCATGCAAGTTGGACACCTCATCTAGGCTGGGCTAGTTAGCTAAGCATAGTTAGATTCTAACTCGTGACATTCAGAAATGAGTCGTTGGTGCAGCACGCGCCAACAGCGCGCACCAGCACACACTTTCTACACCCACTCACACTTCGCACACCTACACAGACTTCCCAAGCCTGCCGACACTTCCTACTTCCACTTACACTCCACACACATATCCACACTTCCCATATCTGCCCACACTTCTCGCACCCACTCACACTTCTCAGATCTGCACGTGCTTCCCTCACCTGCTCACACTTCCCACACTTTCCAAACCTACCAATACTTTCCATCCCTATCCACAGCTCCCACACATGCCTCTCATTTCCAACACCAAACATCATTTCGTACCTGCCCACTTCCTTAACTCGTCCTCATTTTCTTTCTTCTTCGGGCTTGAACCCGTTAACTCCCGCCACAGAGCCACTGCTAATGAACAGGTCAGAACCTTGCAGTACCTCTTCCATGCTAATGGAATTCAGTAGCCAGAGTGCCCTTTCAGGGCACAGAAAGAGGTGGAGCGTGGAGCTGAGCAGGCAAGATGTCCTGTTGTGGCATTGAAGGTCGGTGGAGCGTGGAGATGAGCAGTCAAGATGTCCTGTTGGTGCATTGAAGGTTGGTGGAGCGTGGAGCTGAGAAGGCAAGATGTCCTGTTGTGGCATTGAAGGTCGGTGGAGCGTGGAGATGAGCAGGCAAGATGTCCTGTTGGTGCATTGAAGGCCGGTGGAGAGTAAAGCTGAGCAGGCAAGATGTCCTATTGGTGCATTGAAGGTCGGTGGAGCGTGGAGCTGAGTAGGCAAGATGTCCTGTTGTGGCATTGAAGGTCGGTGGAGCGTGGAGCTGAGTAGGCAAGATGTCCTGTTGGTGCATTGAAGGTCGGTGGAGCGTGGAGCTGAGTAGGCAAGATGTCCTGTTGTGGCATTGAAGGTCGGTGGAGCGTGGAGATGAGCAGGCAAGATGTCCTGTTGGTGCATTGAAGGTCGGTGGAGCGTGGAGATGAGCAGGCAAGATGTCCTGTTGGTGCATTGAAGGCCGGTGGAGCGTGGAGATGAGCAGGCAAGATGTCCTGTTGGTGCATTGAAGGCCGGTGGAGCGTGGAGATGAGCAGACAATATGTCCTGTTGGTGCATTGAAGGTCGATGGAGCGAGGAGATGAGCAGGCAAGATGTCCTGTTGGTGCATTGAAGGTCGGTGGAGCGTGGTGCTTGGCGGTTAAAAAATTCTGTCGGGGACCGGAGGTCTGTGGAGCGTTCAGCTTAGAAGCTAATGGGATATGTTGGGACTGAAGGTCGGCGAAGCGTAAAACTCTGAAGTCAAAGTCTCTCATCGATAATTTGGCGGTCGGTAAAATGTTGAGCTTAGCAGCAAATAGGTTCTGCCGGGAATAAAGGTTGGTGGAATTTGAAGCTTAGTCGCCAGAATGTTCTGTCGAGGACTGGAGATAGATAGAGGGTGGGGCCTAGTAAAGGAGTGTTATGCCAGGCGACGAGGTTGATTAAGCATGCATTTTAGTGACATGAGTGTTCTGTAAGAAGCTATTTTGTCATTAGACTGAGGACGCCCCTACTAGAGGCAGCTAAGAGACGTGATCTCCGTGCACATCTCAACTGTATTATCAATCTTGGTTTGTGGTTGTCTAACATGTTATTGTGCAATTTATTGACAACGAAAACACTTTTAATTTGATTCCTCTGTAATGAATGTAGATTGATTGTCATCAATTGCAGTTACGATATACATCAATGTTATGTCATTTAAAATATCTATTCAACTGGTTGAGTTCCTTGGCATTTAACCATTACAACTTCCCTGTACGGTCGTGTCATACCACATTTCATTCTTTCAAATCCACATTTCCTGCCCAAACCATCCCCGGTTGTTTGCGAAGTTCAAACAGTTATAATTTTAGTATGCGTTTGAATGTAGCTACACTGCTACTCGTCCTTATATCTATAGCAATCGAATTCCAAGTTTTAGCAGGTCTGGAACATAAAAATAGTTGGGAATGTGTTGACGAGTTACAGAGAATTTGCAAATTCGCATTGTTAAAGAGATTATATATATAATTATTTTTAATCAAAAAATCGTCATCAATGGAAGTTAAACAAACACCGCAACAGAAAAACTAATGATATGACACCGGGGAAGAATGTTCCATTGACCAAAGAGAGGCAACTTGTGGTCCCGTCTGCTAGCGTGTGATAGTGTTCTGATCATACGTTTCTGACCAAGAATGATACGTCATAGGTTGGTTTTGCAGGTACACGTCATGGTTTGTTGAGCTTAAGATTACTGTGTTTTTATAGTCTGACGATGCAGGACTTGATCCTGCAAAACTGTCACCTTTTTAAAATAAAAACGGCTAATTTTTATCTGTGGGATCATTTCAATTGTTTAAGAAAATAATTTACATCAATATTTTTACTAACCCGGATTTTACCAAATAATGGGGAAAATGAAATCGTAAATAAATTATCGTGTGTGAAAAATAACCGCTAAACAACCGATGCAGCGGTTTAAGTTGGACCCTCTGCCCTCGAATAAAAATTATATTGCAATGTTTCATCAAATTGCCAGTCGATATGAATAAAATTTATTTTTTCACAAGATGGGTTACTTGACCAGCAACATCAATAGACAAATTGCCAGCGGCCTCAGACAGGATGGGTGATCACAACAGAACATTGCTTCTTTTCAGAATGACCCTCAGGCCCCAAAAGATCCCTCCACCATTTATATCCTTAATCCTTCAGAAGATGGAGACCCTGGGCTCTGTTTGATCGTGGGTTGTGACATCTCGCCATACCTATGCTGCAGACCACTCCGCAAGGTGTGCACCGCAGGCAGTTCAGAGACCAGGAGGCTCATTGCGTCAGGTCTTCGACTTATTTTCACTACCTCGTTACACTCCCTTGAATCTGACACTACCTCATTACACTCCCTTGCACCTGACACTACCTCGTTACACTCCCTTGCACCTGACACGACCTCGTTACACTCCCATGCACCTGGCACTACCTCGTTACACTCCCTTGCACCTGACACTTCCTCGTTACACTCCCTTGCCCCTGACACTACCTCATTACACTCCCTTGCACCTGACACTACCTCGTTACACTCCCTTGCACCTGACACTACCTCGTTACACTCCCTTGCACCTGGCACTACCTCGTTACAATCTCTTGCACCTGACACTACCTCGTTACACTCCCTTGCCCCTGACACTACCTCGTTACACTCCCTTGCACCTGACACTACCTCGTAGCACACCCTTGCATCTGAGACTATGCCTCGTTACACTCTCTTGCATCTGTCACTATGCCTCGTTACACTCCCTTGCACCTGACACTACCTCGTTACACTCCCTTGCACCTACACTACCTAGTTACACTCCCTTGCACCTACACTACCTAGTTACACTCCCTTGCACCTACACTACCTCCTTACACTTCCTTGGACCTACACTACCTAGTTACACTCCCTTGCACCTACACTACCTAGTACACTCCCTTGCACCTACACTACCTAGTTACACTCTCTTGCACCTACACTACCTAGTTACACTCCCTTGGACCTACACTGCCTAGTTACACTCCCTTGCATCCGACACTAAAACACTTACGTGTTTACGCGTCAATTACTGGCGATGGAATATATGAGTTGGTCGAACAGTTGCAGAAAATTTAGAATTGATGAAGTGGTATTAGAACCCATTCTGAACTTCATGAATTTATACACATAAAACCTCTTCTTCCTAACATGATGGGCGTTAACTCTAAGCTGCCGCAGGGGGAGGAGGCGCCCAGACTCTTAGACACAAACAGAAGATTCATTTACTTAAATATTCTCTTGCGGTTTAATTTCTCGAACTAGGTGAAGAATTGGTATCAATTTCTGTACTAAACGACTCAAAGATCTTTTGGTGTATGCAAAGTGATTATTCAGAGTTCGTCAACCGTCTTGGATCCCCATGCAGCGACACAGTCACCTACCGCATCGGAATTGAACCTACCATATCTTTCACTTACGTAAATATGAAAGAACGTATAAGACTGCAACAGAACTTTCCATTGGTTGTACTTTTATAGACATCAAACATAAATGAACAGCTGTTGACTACCTAAAAGGTTAATCGAATGTGTTTAATCCAATTGATATGGTTATGTATTTTGGTGCAGTTATTGGTTTTCTACTTTCAGTTCTGACCGTCTGAATACTAAACGAAATCATAACGCAAACATGACATCGCCTGAGACACTGAATGAAGTACGCCATGCCGTCGTGAGGCCTGGATCTTCACGGCCATGGAGCAATTACAGCCCTGTTCAAAGGTAGTACTGTCTCAGACCAAAATAGCACAACGGGATAAGCCTGCAATTGATCCTGAACCGTGGAATTAGGGGGAAGACGCTGACAGGTGAATCAGTACCAACAATTAGAGGCAATGAGTCTCTTTTAGGTCATAATCATCTTCATGAAACGGCAAATTGATTTGACAATATTTCTAGTGATGTGGTTGCATGAAAATTATTTCAGATCACGAAACAGAGACTCACAAAATTAAAACCAAGCAAAATAATACATGTGAAAGTGATACAATTACATAGTTTATTCTGCCACCATCTCGCCTGGAGCTAGATTGTTCCTAGGTCAGCTAATTGCACAAACGCTGAGCAATCGCCTCTATGAACTTTCATTCGTTTGTTTTCCCACACTTCTTTTATCCGACCGAGAAGATTTATATTTACATTGTAATTCTAGCCGGCACGATTTATCCCGCATATTCATCAAGAATATTTATAATATCAAATGTCAAAGCTTCTTTAATTGATTTAATTTACCATTTACAAGTACAAAAACAGCGACTACAGCGTTTTAACACATTAGTGCAGCACAATTAATTGATTCAGTGGAGACATCTACTATCCTAGACATCCTATGCCACCTGACCTTGCACATGCCGCAACAAATATCTAGTCTACCGCTAACTGGGTTACAGAGCTCGTACAAAATCCCTATAACTTGAAATTATTATGATGGCAAGATATTTCAGCAACATGAAAGCACAATTTCGCGATTCGTTGAGTCCCGGTTAATATGACGTTCCTCAGCCTAAAGCTCCAGCACGACACATGAAAAAAAACAGCGTTGATCTCTACGTCCCTCGGCGTTTCCATAAACGTTCGACTATTTTTCTAACAAACGGCGTTGATCTTTCCATCATTCGTCGCTATCATCACAGCTTGGTCATGAATGTTTTTTAAATAATAATCAGAATTTACCATTGCTCATAGCTTCTGTGTTGTGCACTCTCTGTATGGTCGCCAGTATTGCAAAACACTGTATAAAAGTTATTGTTTTTTATTTCAAATCCATATATCAGAATTGATCGAGTGTGTGGTATTGGCAAACCCTCGATATGACAGTAGGTTGCAAAATCCTCAACACGACAGTAGGCTGGAAATCATCGGCACGATAAAAGGCTGCAAGCCCTCGACACTACAATTGGCTGTAAGCCCTCGAAACGATGGTAGACTGCAAGCCATAAACACAGCAATAGGCTGCAAACCCTCGACACTTCAGTAGGCTGGAAAT
>SDVV010042303.1:0-10356 GCA_016164225.1 Gammarus roeselii | reverse complement strand
CATCACGCAGCCATCACGCAGCCATCACGCAGCCATCACGCAGCCATCACGCAGACATCATGCGTTTTATGTATCCATCCTACCGATAATATATTTCGACAAAAAGTAAGGCACCCAGTGTAAACTCACAAGACACTACTTCCAACTTCGATTGAATTAGGGAGAGCATCATACGCGACGAAATTGAGAATACGACTCAAGGGAACTGCAGCGGAAATTTTCTGTTCCTAATTAAGCTTTTTTACCGATGCACTAGGACGCGCCGGGCTTAGCTAAAAGTTCAAAGTGTCGATCACTATTACGAGTTGTTGTATAGAAAATGTGATCTATGAGCGAATAACAGATTATTTGCACTCCTCAATATTTCTACAGTGTCCTTAATATTTACATCAATAACTTATTTATGATGTAGCATTCACAATTTAGCTGTGAAACATTCAGAACAAAAGACCTCTCAATAAGCGCCTGGAGTGTATCCAACAATACGAGCACCCACACCCATTATTCTATATAGGAGATGATATTCTGAGATTTCTCGAGAGCAAACTGCTCTAAACAAAAAACCCTGATGAGCACTTCTCTACTCGAGTAAAGGTTGAGCCGACACTCTACGCACAAGGGTAGGATGCAAACATCTTCCTATTGGAGGGCTACAGTAAACACAATGCAAATAATGCAAATAACGACACTCTACGCACAAGGGTAGGATGCCAACATCTTCCTATTGGAGGGCTACAGTAAACACAATGCAAATAATGGCAGTCTTCGAGGACAAGGCTCGTTACTGCGTCAAGGATGCTTCACAAAGTTTGCTTTCTTGATACAGGATGTTCACAAGGTAAAGCCTGCTATACACGACACAGGCTACTTCACAATGTCTGGGCTAAATTACAAGGTGACATCTTAGAGGAAGCAGGAGGTCTAGCTTTAGGGAACAAACTTTCTGTATAGATGATTGTAGAAATTTAGAATTCGGAATACAAATAATAATGAGAGTCCGAGATCTAGACCATAGGGAATTTGCAAAAAAAATACTACATTCTGCTTTACGTATATTGTAAAAAATCAAACTAATGAGTACCTTTATTTTGTGATACTGTGTAGGTCGAGCGTGCATATTATTTTAAAAAAATCCAGAGAACATAGTTTTGTAATTTAGTCATGAGTAAGACATGTAAAACTCGTTTTTTTCGAGATAAAAATAAACTGACGCACGAGACCCGTACGAAGATAAATACTTGTCATAATGGTACTCGTACGAAGGGAACTTCATTATAGGTACTTGAATGTTTCAATTATTTTGAAGGACGCCTCCTTACGCGCTTAAGGGGGAAGGAAATAGTCAGAATGTTAATCCGTATATCCTGATGCCTAAGCCATAATAAAGGTTACTTTGGTGCCCTTTTACACCGCACTAAATGCGAACTGGTGGTATAAGCTATACTGATACTTATTAAATGCGCGATTGATGGAATATGTCTAACAGATACACATAAAATGCGTACATGAAGATATACACCTAACAGATACTCATTATTTACGTAAACGTTCATATGTTCATAACAGTTACTCATTAAATGCGTACATGGTGATATTTAACCTAACAGATACGCATGAAATGCGTACATGGTGGTTTAAACCCAACAGATTAATTTTAAATGCGTACTTAGTAGTATACACCGAGCAGATACGCATTAAATGCGAACAGGTGCAAATAGGGCTAACAATACTGTAGGCCATTCATTTCAATCCAATTTTAAAAGAGGCAATTTATGTTAGAAGAAAACTTTTACAAGTAGCGTTGCTCAATATTTGTTTTAGTCACAAAACATTTCCAATACGACGGTCATCAAAGAAATGGCAGTATACGTCCATCAGTTGGCGAACGACAACAAAAACATGTTTGAAAGGAAAATTCTTAGAATTGACCTCCTCTCCTGGCACAGCGCCACACTGGATGAAAGTCAACAGAAACATGCGGGAAAGAGCAAAGGCCGGCCTCACTACACGTTTGTTCCACGTCCCTCGCCGCCCCAGTAACAAGATTAAAGCTTTACATCGCCAATTGTGATGCCACTTCCACGTCAATTGAGCCCATCGATCCTGGGAGCACGGGGCGTGTGCTTGTACATACTGGGCTCAAAAAGCCACCCTCTGTCTCTGAACACAACAGGCGGCGTGTTTGTTGCAGTTCGTGCATAAGCCCTGGCACGACCGCTTCACGGTTGCAAATTTATGAGCCGCGAAAAAAGGATTAATATTTAGCTGGTCGCAAATGTGACCCGATAGCTTTTAAATTATATTACATTGTAATTACATGCCCGGTGGCATATTGCAAATTGACTGGAATAGAAGCGTATCCACAATACATTGATCCTTTGTACAGTGTGAGGGAAGCCACTTCGAGGAAACCACGCGTATATCATACTACGATGCATCACTTCTGCGTGTAACCATCTTCCTCAAACTCCCTGAAATTGAATTTTCGTACTAAATCACTGTATATCGATGTCAAATGGAATAAATTGAGGAAACATTAAGCATGCTTACTCGTTGATTACAGTGCATCTTTGTGAGGATCCCACGATGGATGCACAACTCACCCGTGAGGTTGGCGGGCTGAATGCAGTGCTGGCCGCAGATGGCGGAGAGGCAACACTTCTGCGTGGAGGGGCACTGCAGGTCGTGGCTGCAAGCGACGCCGCACCGCAGCTCCTCAGCCTCTTGCTGCATCAGAGCTTCCATCTGAGGGAGGACGCAAGAAAGGACGTTGGCACAAAAAGTGAGGGGTGTGTTGGGGCTACAGTGTACCAAAATATGTTACAGAAGCCCTTGAAGAACTACAACAGATCGGCTGTGGCTAGTCGTCAGGCTGTGCGACGCTGTCTTATTTCAATCCCGAAACAGCATTCTGGAGTCCCACCTTCCAACAGGGTACTAGTGTTCGAATCTCTATTATCAGTATCTAAGTGACTGCTGGTGCCCTTCCCTTATTATTGCATCTCTCTGGTGCACCTTTTTATAACACCTCTCTATTGCCCCACCATCGCCTTACCAGCGCTCCATCCAGAACCTCTATAGCGCCGCACCCTCTACATCTACAGAGCCCCACTCCCAAGCGTCTCTCTTGCACCGCTCCCTTTAGCGCCTGTCCAACGCCCCACCCTCTAGCCCCTCTGTAACACCTCGGTGGTGCACAGCCCTTCAGCGCCTCACAAACGTCCCGCCCACTACCGCCTCTTCAGCGTCCCTCTCTCTAATGCTTACCTAATATCATATCCTCTAGCTCCTCTCCAGCAGCTCTCTAGCGTGCTTATCTCTAGCGCTTCTTTCCCAATCCACCTCTAGCACCTCTCCAACGTCTCACCTTCTAGCATATCTCGAGCGCCCCACCCAAGAGCACCTCTTCAGTGCCCCACCCGAGAGCACATTTCCAGTGCCCAGCCCTCTACATTCCAGTATTCCACCCTCAAGTACCTCTCTAGCGTCTCACCTTTTAGCGTTTCTCCAACGTCCCACCCTCTAGCACCTATCCAGCACACCACTCTCTAGTACCCGTCCTGCGCCCTACCCTTTAGCAGCTTTTCAACACTCCCACCTCAGCCAGTAGCAGCTCATCCTTCTTAAGGGCGTCGGGGTTAGGCTTTTTGTCCCCCAGTCCAAGAGATGCGTCCTTCTTGGCCATGACGGCCTTGGGCGGGATAGCGTCGATGGGGCACGAGCCCGGCTTGATGAGGGTATCAACATCCGCACAGCAGGCGCCGTAGTCCAGGCCTGGAAAGGGAGGGGTAGGGGATAACATTGGGAGAAGGGTTACCATTTAATTCATCCAAAACTGTTAATCACTGACCAGGTGGGATACATCATTCGATTGGCAGGATGCACCATCTTTTCGGGAGTCTGAGACAGAGGTTTGTATGTTTGTGCAAGGTAATAGGAAATCCACCGCAGTTGACGCATACGGGGACCACGTGGGTGGCAGGGACTGTGTTAGTACCACAAGCTACTGAAGCTAATCTTTTGTAACCTAAACAACAGGTTTTAAAAGCCCAACTTTAGCATGAAATCGGAAAAGCGATAGTAGTAACATGAACGCTGGTTGAGAAAAAGTTCCCAAGGACACTTCATGTAAAAAATAGTTTTACAAAAATACTGAGTCATCGGTAAAGGTTAATTGGTTTAGAGATGAAGGCAAAAACCTTTAAGGGAGGCTCAATACGCGACCACGTGGGTGGGAGAATGACAATAGCGTTTGAAACTAAGCTTGAAATACGAAGATGCGATAAAAAAATGAAGATTTGGTCCGGAAATCGAAGAAAGAATGATTAGTCATTGCATTAGAGAGTAATTAATTCGATTTATATCTTCCATACAAAATATCAATTAGATTCAAATTTCCTGATCAATTTTGCAATACAAGGCGATAAGTAGTGGGACTTGTTGTTCGATGCCATTGCATTTATAAGCAAGCAGGCACAAGGGTGTGTGAATGGCAACGATAGTGAAACACTGGGAGTACAATCCGTAGATTACGCTTACGTCTTGTCATGTTCTAAAAAAGATTACAATAGAAGTTTGTTCTTCATACAAAAATGGTATGGTATTCTTATGCATAGTCAATCTATACACCAACAAACACGATAAATTTAAAGCAAGATATAACGATAAGCGAGGACTATCACAGTATATTGGGTGATATTTCAGAGATTATAACAACGGGTGACTTTGATTGATAACTCTTTTACCAGTGTAATAATTACACATAGTAATAAGATCTTAGAGGATATTGGGCCGTGTATACAACTCGCTTTAGTGGCTGAAGATATATGCGTGAAGATGCCATAACCTAAAAGTTATCAAAGTGAATTCAAAGAACACATTACATATGAGCTGTATCCTGATGACGGAATCTAACGATCAGTACATATGAGCTGTATCCTGATGACGGAATCTAACGATCAGTACATATGAGCTGTATCCTGATGAGGAAATCCAACGATCAGTACATATGAGCTGTATCCTGATGACGGAATCTAACGATCAGTACATATGAGCTGCATCCTGATGACGGAATCTAACGATCGGTACATATGAGCTGTATCCTGATGACGGAATTTAACTGTCAGACATAGGACTAATCAATCAAAGTCCGAGTTCACTACACTAGGTCCTAACCCTCACCATACAAGGACATGACCCTCACCATACAAGGTCATGTCCCTCACCACACATGATGAACTTTTGATATACTGATTCAATATATATTATGAAGCGACAAATTTGTCATGACAGAGAGACTATACCTAATTAAGCCGAACAATATATTTACAGTGTATTTTGGATGGTGTTCTTAGCAAGCACAGCTAAGTCGATCAATCATGGTTTTATTTAGTATAAATAGCGTTGTTGTTGATAGTCGGAGTTCGTCCACAACTTCCTCTCTGGCGCAGTGTCTGGTGGATTGTTCGTTATGGTGAACAGAAATAAGTACTTATTTGATCAATTAGTAGTCAAGTACTGGGATATTTACCGGGGAAAAGTCTGTTGGTCGAAAAAAAGGCTATCTGAACCATAGAGAGCACCATCTTGCGCAAAAAGAGAGCAGGCAATGTCGCGCAGCTATTGGGTTCATATTAAACGAAAAGAGCACCTCCATGCGCGGCAATTCGACAGCAAAATAATATTGCGACGTAACAGAGATCCGAATAAGTGAATAAACAAATTCGTCATATCAAACAATTTGCTGTGTTTAAAATGTGTTGTTAACCCTGGCCTACCTGGCGTTACGTGGCACTTGTAGAGCGGTGGGCAGGTGGGCTGGCCAGGGTCGTTGCCGCACAGGAAGGGGCGCTGGGCGGCCTCATCCAGCATCAAAGGGGCGCCGAGGGGGCACAGCGAGTGCAGGCTACGGGGCTGCTTGCCTGAGGGAGGAAGGGGAGCGTTTGTCATAAGGGGGGCACCGAAGAAGTGAAGAGGGGTGAGTGGGGGGATGTTAATTGTAGGATTAGAGTAAGCTGATAAGAGGGGAGGGCGTACCAGCGAGCAGAGACTGTGCCGACAGAGCAATTATTGTTGCATGTTGAGCAGGACGGTAGCAGAGACGGGGGATCTCTGGAGTAACGTAGAACAGGCAATGATGATCAGGGAGTGCGTACGATGGAAGAGCAGTTGCGATATGGAGTTTCACAAATCATGGGAAACTTTTACTTGGTTAATATCATATGTAATCTTGAAGTCCTTCATCAGGAACATCAGCCCTTAAAGTCCTAACCAAGACGGTTGCTTGGCATTGGAATATGCGCAAGGACACAGGCGCGAGAGACGAGACCAACTGCAGGGGACGTACTTCCCTGAGGTGCGGAAAGTCGTTACCCTGGGCCGTGGATTGAATTGGTTTGGTGCGGAGGGACGTCGGGTGTGTAAAATGGTGGGGAAAATGTTAAAGCCAACTATATAGTATTTCTACTGACATGGTTTGATTATTTCACAGGCTATGTGAAGAGTAATTCATCTCTATTGAGCAATTAGAAATAGCAGTCTAGGAGGGATCAAACAATGTCTTAATAACTTCAAACACTTACCCTGTTGGACAAATACCTCAATAGCAGTCTAGGAGGGATCAAACAATGTCATTATAACTTCAAACACTTACCCTGTTGGACAAATACCTCCAACGAAAATTAAAAAAGCAGCATAAATAATCGGAAAAATATTTGACTCTATCCAAGAATGATTTTCAGAGGTTACCCGCCAACCATCGTTTCATTTCAGTACATCCTTAGCAGAATGTTTACCGAAATGCTATCGTTGGTCCGAAACACATTTGGCCTCAGTAAATAGAGTCGATTAAACGGGGAAAACCAACGAACAGAAACAGAATCTCATTAAGTATCATGACGACCAATCTTTTTTTATCACCTATTCCCATAATAATGATATTGCATAACTGAAGTACAACCGATATAGTATGCAACTACATTTCAGCACCAAACAATGCATCTAATGCGAAAAGAGAAGGGAAAAGTGTTTTTGGAAACCTTTCTTGCAAAATGCTATCCGAAACTACAGAATCCCAAAGCACAGGTTCCAGTTTGCCAGAATCAGCCCTTAGCCTGCCACAGCTTTCAGCCAGCCTGTATCACATCCTTGCCATGTCAGTCTCAGCCATTCAGACGGTCTAATCCCTGATGAAGCCAGCCTCAGCCAAGATATAGGCTACCCTCAGCTTCTTAGCCAGCCAACCTCAGCCTTCCAGGCAGTGAACCTCTGCCTCCCAGCCACTCAATCTCAGCCTCCCAGTCAGTGAACCTCAGCTTTCCTATACCAGTCACCCTTAATCTCCAAGCCAGCCAACTTCAGTCCTTGAGTCAGCCATCCTCAGCCACCCTCAGCCTCTGCCTTCCTTCCTAACCAGATCTTCACCAAGTGGAATAATTTGCCGCCCTGCTGCGGTTCCCCGGGACTCGCAATTGCTGCCGGATTTCCTCCACCTCCGTTGGGTCGTCCCAGCGCCTGGACTCCAATTTCCTGGCATGAATGAGTGGCCTCCGCCCGTGAGGTGTCGGGGCGACTCGCGGGGAGAGCTTCCAGGGGAGATTGGATGGGTGACTGACTAGGTACACAATTTGACGAGATAGTTTTTGAGGGACGCGAAGACCATACCGTCAGTAAAATATCGCAAGTATTCATAGTTAAATGAGAGACCGGTAACGGAGTGCGAGGAACGTGGCGAGGATACCATCATCTAAAGACAAGTGACGGTGTATTCAGAGATTGATGAGGGGCCGGAGATGGAGAGCGGGGAATGTGGCGAGGATACCATCTAGACACAAGTGATAGTATCCAGAGTTTAATAAGGGCCTGGAGATGGAAGGTGGGGAACGTGGCGAGGATACTATCTAGAGGCAAGTGGTTGTATCCAGATTTTGAAGAATGGCCAAAGATACCATATAGATACAAATGATTAATTGACGATATGCGTTTGTAACACCATCACTTGTCCGTATTTCCCCTATTCCCTGTTTGTTCAAAGCTGATCATAATCTGCCCTATACAACGAATCAACAAACGCGGTGACTGCCCTTTCTCCACCACACTCTTGGCACACAGACGCGGTGACTGCCCTCTCTCCGCCACACTCTTGGCACACAGACGCGGTGACTGCCCTCTCTCCGCCACACTCTTGGCACACAGACGCGGTGACTGCCCTCTCTTCGCCACACTCTTGGCCCACAGACGCGGTGACTGCCCTCTCTACGCCACACTCTTGACACACATACGCGGTCACTGCCCTCTCTCCACCACACTCTTGGCACACAGACGCGGTGACTGCCCTCTCTCCGACACACTCTTGGCACACAAACGCGGTAACTGCCCTCTCTCCGCCACACTCTTGGCTCACAGACGCAGCGACTGCCCTCTCTTCGCCACACTCTTGACCCACAGACGCGGTGACTGCCCTCTCTACGCCACACTCTTGGCACACAGACGCGGTGACTGCCCTCTCTACGCCACACTGTTGGCACACAAACGCGGTGACTGCCCTCTCTCCGCCACACTCTTGGCACACACACGCGGTGACTGTCCTCTCTCCGACACACTCTTGGCACACAAACGCGGTGACTGCCCTCTCTCCGCCACACTCTTGGCACACACACGCGGTGACTGCCCTCTCTCCGCCACATAGTTGGCACACACACGCGGTGACTGCCCTCTCTCCGCCACACAGTTGGCACACACACGCGGTGACTGCCCTCTCTCCGTTACACTCTTGACACACAGACGCGTACCATTCAGCGTCGAGCGCAAGACGCGGAGGAGGGTAGGGAATACCACATTTGGTTAACACAAGAGAGAGATGTTTCAGATTTACCAAACACGAGAAAAAAAGTTTGCTTTGGCTTACTGAAATAATTGTAAGTGTCGATAGTGATGAATAAGAAGCAAGTTAGGAAGAGTTGTCGACTACGGCAATTAACACGAAATCCTCGCTCCTGAACAAGTGTTTGAACTCGTTCCATTTTTCGCTGAAAAAAAACACACTTTTCCACCCTTCATTTAATAGTACGATGGTCACGTGCTTCCATATATTCACATGAGCAAATGGGCTAAGGCATTAACGCAAGATCGTGAACATGTCGCACGGCCAGGTATGGTCGCCATGAACCGGCCAATAGAACATCGATATTTATACCAATCCATGATTTCTACTAAAACAAAATATCCTTGACACCATGACACCGTCCCCTCTTTCATTCACAGTTCAACATTTCCGCGTACCGAATTCCGGCTTAACGTCACGCATATTAAAGACTACAGAGAATTCAAATATGCTGCGTTATTTTTGCCTCCCCAAATCAAATGCTGCCGTGGCGTGTCTTTTTCCGCCAACAAGCCCCAACCATCGCCGCTCTGAGCCAAATACCGCAGCGACGCATTGGAATGAAGGGTGGGCCGCGCGGTCATCCATTTGCAGGATGTTTTCGCGCTGTCAGGGCGATAAAGTTGATCCTTTGACGGGTCAGTCCTTCGATCCCAGGACTCGGAGTGGCTCTAAACGACGACCGGGAGGAAAACTGACCAGAACAAGCTCAGGGGGGCTTCAGAGGATGAAATGAAAGAAAACGGACGGGAACAGGATCGAGGAGTTGCTAAATGTATATAGACTGATGACGAAGAAATGGATCAACCCTGGGTCAGAGATTAGGAGTACAGGGAGAGGAAGGGGAAGGACAATGAACAGCTGCATGGCTTCTCAGTGAAAAGGAGTGAAACGAACCGAAAACATCGAAAGTCCAATGACGTCCCTAGATAGATGGAGGGCGGGAAGCAGAAATAATAACTTTTTATTACAAGGAATTTGCAACAACGTGAGAGGTGGTGGGGCAGGAAACTTAATTTTTTTGGAGGACGTGGGTTTGATTTGATTTGATTTGAGCCTCATTTCCACCAGAGCCTCAACGTGAGTTATAATAGGCTCCCCCGTAGGGCTCGATGATTATTGATTCCAGTAGGCTCGCACGCCTAAGTGCGCGAGGAATAAACGAAACAACGCTTTCAACGTTAGAAAAAATGTGAAAATTTTAGCAGTGTCAGACGCACGCTAGTGCGCAAAAGAAAAAACGCTTACTCGAAACGGATCTCCGCTTCCAATCCTTTAGAACATCAAGAGTGATATGTACGCACCCTAGTGCGTACAGGTAGCATCGTAGAGATTAGTACAAGGTCAGTGGCTACACGGGCAACATGGGCTCCGACAGCAACGCAACACAATATTTACAGCTACGCGGTTTAGTGGTTTAAATACAGTTTATTTATTAAGGTAAGATAAATACTTAGATGAAACGAAACGAAACC
>SDVV010042302.1:0-10356 GCA_016164225.1 Gammarus roeselii | reverse complement strand
GTGCTCACCGCCTGAGGAATGTTGCTAGTGCTCACCGCCTGAGGGATGTTGCTTGTGCTCACCGCCTGAGGAATGTTGCTAGTGCTCACCGCCTGAGGAATGTTGCTAGTGCTCACCGCCTGAGGAATGTTGCTAGTGCTCACCGTCTGAGGAATGTTGCTTGTGCTCACCGCCTGAGGAATGTTGCTAGTGCTCACCGCCTGAGGAATGCTGCTTGTGCTCACCGCCTGAGGAATGTTGCTAGTGCTCACCGCCTGAGGAATGTTGCTAGTGCTCACCGCCTGAGGAATGTTGCTAGTGCTCACCGCCTGAGGAATGTTGCTAGTGCTCACTGCCTGATGAATGTTGCTCGTGCTCACCGCCTGAGGAATGTTGCTTGTGCTCACCGACGCTTGTTTGTTATGAAATGAGGGTATAATGAGCGGGCAGTGTGTTAAGAAGGGCAAGAGGGTAGGGAGGGTTGGGGGGCTCGAGGTGTGATGAGGGCACAGGGGTTCTCGAGGTCTCATTATCGTTGGTGCCAAGCAGTCCGGGTTTGGCTACCTGTGGCAGCGCTCTTGCTATTCCACAGTGAGGAGGACCCAATTGAGTTGGGGTGTCATCTCGTGCAGGTTGTGCAGTGGATACATCGTAGTTGTGATCACCTTCTGTGTTTGCACTTCATCCAGAGCCTTTGTATTGACTCTATGTGCTAGTACTTGATGAAGAGCCGTCATAGTGATTCTGTGTGCTAAAATTTGATGCACAACCGTCGTATTGATCCTTTGTGTTAGTCCTTGATGAAGATCCGTCATAGTGATTCTGTGTGCTAAAATTTGATGCACCATCGTTGTATTGATCCTTTTTCTTACTCATTGATGAAGGGACGTTAAAGTGATTCTTTGTGTTAATTCTTGATGCAGAGCCGGCATAGTGATTCTCAGTGCTATAAATTGATGCCGACACGTCATAGCGATTATTTGTGATACTATTTGATGCTGAGCCGGCATAGTGATTCTCTGTGCTATAAATTGATGCCGAGACGTCATAGCAATTATTTGTGATACTATTTCATGCTGAGCCGGCATGGTGATACTATGTGCTAGTGATTGGCACAGAATGTTTTTTGTGCGTTTTGGACAACATTCTTGTGTCTGATTGCGTAACTTATACAACATGTGGTCGATGTTTTCAAAGAATGGTCTGATGGTTACAATGATGACCGCGGTGGGTTGTGTAATCATATAAGCTCAAATGCATGGCCATTTTATTAAACAACGAAGTGTTTCTGAGAATAGGAGAACATTTGAACATTCTTTGTACAATGCTGATATCCCTTATTATTCATCTGATATGAAGTACTGGTTTGGACGGTGTTTGGATCAAAAATCTTGTACACGTTAGCAGCGGGTTCCTTAGTTTCACGTTAGCAGCGTGTTCCTTAGTTACACGTTAGCAACGTGTTCCTTAGTTACACGTTAGCAACGTGTTCCTTAGTTACACGTTAGCAACGTTTTTCTGAGGTATACGACAGCAGCGTGTTCCTGAGATACACGTTAGCAAAGTGTTCCTGAGTTACACGTTAGCAGCGTGCTTCTGAGGTATACGACAGCAGCGTGTTCCTGAGATACTCGTTGGCAACGTGTTCCTGAGGTACACGCTAACACGTTCCTGAGGTACACGTTAGCAACGTGTTCTTGAGATACACGCTAGCAACGTGTTCCTCTGTTAGTCGTTAGCAACGTGTTCCTGAGGTACACTGAGGTACATCCTTCTGTGTTTGTGCCATCTTTGAACTGCTCCTCTAAACGATATGTAGATACCTTACAAAGTAAAGAAGACAAGTTTTGGTTGCACTTTCCACTGGCGTTAAGTCAAAGCAGTGAATTTAAAATGGGTGAGCGTTGAAGAGCACACCTCCTGTTTCGTGTTTCCAAGTTTTTCATTGCCAATTTCATACGCCGATGATCAAAAGACAGTCATTTATCAAAGTTAATAATACTTTAAAGTTGAACATTCGAAACATCTGTTCATAAAGCTGATCTAGTTCATTTATGTTCAGTTGATATACGAATATTTATGTGTTATTTTACGCCAAGTAGGTTTATGAGCCTAAAAAAATGTCATGTTTTAAACAGCACAGTTTATAGTACAAAAATAACAAATCCTACGTAAGTTCTCCTAAATCAGCAGCTATATATTGTTATTCAATTTTCATGACTCATTGCTAACTCGTTGACCAACAGATCACATCAGCAAGATAGGCCAGCATCAACTGTTTGTCACCAGAGATATTGACATTCTTCTAAACAAAAAATGAAATTTCTGTTAGGAGCTAACGTGGTGAAAATAAGATTTGTTCAGTCACAACGATATATTTGTGCGAGTTGTTAAACAAGCATCGAATACCCTTAGTTGTTATTTTATGGTATATTGATTTAATATGACTTGCAATTTCTTACCCCTAAATAATATGATAAGAGAGGTTCTATTCAAAAAGTTATTGTATAACAAGTTAGTGAAGGGTTCCTGAGGAGCACATTAGCAACGTGTTCATGAGATAGAGGTTTGCAAGGTGCTCCCGAGGTACACGTTTGCAATGTGTATCTTAAGTAGTCGTTGGCTAGTGTTCCTGCGGGATACGTTAACATTTATTTTCTGAGGTACTCGTTAGCAAAGGGCACCTGAGATAAACGAAAAAGTAACGTGTTCCAGACGTACACGTCAGTCTCTGTGATACACGTTAGCAGCATGTTCCGTGCAAGACGTCAGAAACGTGTTCTTGAGATACACGATAAAAAACGGGTCCTATGTATGGGCACGTTAGCAACGTGTTTTTGCGGTAGATTTTAGAAAAGCCTTTTCGAGGTTCCCGTTGACGACTGGTTCTTGAGGCACATCTGATCAACTCTGTTTGACACCGATCCATATGATCATGTCAGCGTAGCCTACTGTCTGGCAATTCTTTCTGCTCACTTACCGTTCTCTTCATGTGCTTGTTGCATTTGTTCCTCAGTTAATTTTCGTTTTATCTATCATTTACAGCTTTCGACAAGGTCATTTTGATTTGTGAAGGATTTCAAAAGCATTAAAAGAGTGGTGCAATGATACGTGTCAGATGAACTCGAGCGAAGTAATCACAACTATTATGAGGAAGTGACTTCCCTGACACAACCATTTATAGTTTTAATTCCTAGTGCAGCATATTATTTCCTATTTCAAATCCTCTAGCGCAATGCCGTACACTTCTTACACAAGCTACAACTATTCCAACTATGGCGTCAACAACAGACCCTACACTGGCAGCAAAACATACACTGCATTTGGGTCGTCATCCCCCTATGGGACATCCTCCTCATCTTCCTCTGCCTACAGCCTTGCTCCTTCTGCCACCACATCTTACGTGCCCAGATACCGACTTGGTTCTTCCGATCTAGGAAGTACCTCCTCTGCCCTGTCTTCGTCTCCTTACGGTCTCAAATCCTCCACATCGACAGCGACTCTATCGAATTACGAAGCGGGAGGTCTTACTACTAAAAAAGTATCTGCTGCCCCCTCTTTTTTGTCAGGGAACACCGCGTCTCTTCGGAAAACCTTTGGTGATAGTGAGCCTACCCCGCCGGCAAACACCTCAGGTCTTCCGCCCCACTTTCGCGGAAGAAGGTTCGACGCTGATGGAGATAAGAAGATCGCAGATAAAATATACTTTCCTCCCAAGACTTTCAACAAGGTAGACACACCTAACTATCTCTCCAAATATGGACTGTTTGACTCACAGAAGCCAAAAGAGATTGAAAGTAGTAAAATTAATGTTATAAACAAACCCCCTCCTCGGCCCGCTACAGAGGGAGGTGATATTAGGAGACATGACCCAGGTACGATATCAAGAAACAGACAAGTTGTCCGCCTCACAATTAAAAGGAATAAAGGCACGAATGATCCATACGATGTAAAGAAAAACTCAATAAAAACTGTGGCCCAGAAATTACTCGACAAGTACACCATATCCGAAAAGAAACCAAACACTGAACCATTGCACTATGGACCCAGAGATCGCCAATACATTTCTCCAGTATCCGAGAGCGATAGAAGAAAAATCGGTTCGGAAAGAGAAGACAGTGATGATAATAATGAGCTGCTTGGTATCAAAAGTAAGGGACTGAAGTCATCGAACAACTTGGATGATGGAACAACGAAATTCATCTCAGGGTCTGCCACAAAAGAAACTGGAAGCCAGAGGAGGCCTTCACAGCCTGGGGCGGAGCTCGAAGATAGTGCAGTGGTTTTTTCGAGGGCCACCGAGAGTGCGACGCAAAAACGGGATCTTGAGAATGAGCAGGAAATAAAAGATATTATCCTGACAGCGGCCCTGCACCCAGATATTGATATTGAGTCTGATGAAGAAATCAAGCGTCTCATCGAGGCCGATAGCGGGGGTGAGAGTTTACCCAATACCCCGGAAATTTCCATTAATATGAGCAAGAAAGCATCGGGTAGGAAAATAAATCCGTTCGAGGCTCTGTCGAAAAGAAGGGACAGTGGAGATACTTCACTCAGCGACGGGACTATGATTGTAGACAAGCTTAAACGATTTGTCAAACAGCAAGTTTCAATTAAGAAAGCCAGCGTGAAAAGATTATCGAAAACCGGCTCTAAGAAGTCTTCAGACGTCCCATCTGTTATATCAGTGAAACTCGCAGGAGCCAAAGACTTCAATGCGAAGAGAAATCTTGCGTCTCAGGTTCAACAACAACAAAACAGCCCCATTGACACTGGAGGTGAAACCGAGAGTAACCGTTCAAGAAATAATTATGATTTATTATCATTACCTAGGGATCAATCCAGGGAGTTTGATAGACTCTTCAAAAAAAGTCCGACTCCTCAATTGGCGCTTATGGAAGGCATGGAGAAGATTAAAATTAGCATAGCAGTTTGTGACAACATTTGCAAAAACAAAGATGACGTTGATGGAAGCAGTGGACGGAACAGCCTATCGAGTCACTCGTCTGCGTCACTCGGTAGCAGCAAGAGTAGCAACAGCGTGAACAGCTGTACTGCAGTAGTTGGTAGTTTGACGTTAGGTCTGCAAACTGGGGACCTGACGAGCACATGCCTGGAAGACGCTCCATGGAGGAAAAAACGTTCACCGTATATCAACAAATCAAAAACGTCTGTAAACCTGCTAAGTTCCCAAAATTACTTAGAGCCATCTATTTATCCAAATTCTCTGCAAGCATTGACCAAATCATCGTCTTCGTTTACCATTGATCAATGTGTCAGTAATGTAGATAATAGAATAGCCGATTTTTCAGCAGGAAATTTGCCTTTAGTTTCAAATATTTTAGGTAATCAAGAAAATGAGACATCATCATTATCAGGTTGTCCAAAAAGTAGAATAATCGAATTTAACGAAAGTTTGCAGAATATAATGAAAAAAGATTTCCCCCCAACCATAAGTGTTTGTCCTAGTAAAAGAAATGACGATACTCGAGAAAATAATTTGAACGATAGCATAAAACCTTCCGATCATTATACAAGTAATCAATTTGACGTAATCGAGTATTCAATTGATCCTATCGATTCAACAATTCTGCGACACAAAATTACATCACAAGTTCATGATAAACATGCGCCTCCAAATTCAATCGGATTAGGTCGACCGACCAGCAGTGGTGATCGACAAGAAAATAAATGCTCACACAGGTCGAATAAAAACTCGGAGCAGTTGAGGAGTATGTCGACAGATAAGAAAATGGACAGGGCATCCAAATCTTCGCCATGCGGCAGCAGAAGTTCCAAATCAAAGTTGAAAAGGCCACCACCAAACAATAGCATAGAAGTTAGTGATAATCGAGTCATCGAACTTAAGGACGGTAATGAAGACGGAAAACAGAAGAAGTTGTCGGACATCAAGAAGAAACTGGAAGTTAGTGGAATTGCTCATCGCAATGCAGCAAGAGATGAGCGTTGCAGTGGAAACCACAAAACCGAAGAAGCCGTTGCCAGCACAGGTAGCGGCAAAAACGGTATTAGTAGTCTATTAAGTGATAGCAAAATATTCGCAAAACACATATCAAATGGATTGAATGAAACGTTAAATATCCCACCCCGTGAAGAAAATATGAATGAAACAGAGGATATAGCTAAAGAAAAAATAGATGAAACGTCTGGTTTAACGAATGGCAAAGAGGCAGACATTAATCACGATCTTCAGAAGGATAAAATTAAACAGTCAATAGTGCCGATTCCAAAGGATCCGAAGCTCTTCGATGAGTTACTCAATGCCCGCAATGTCTTAAAGAAGCCTCTCAAAGACAAGGACAATTTGAACACAACTACAAAGGTTGACACCAATAAAGTTCCCGAAACTAACCTAAAAAAAGTGTGGAAGAAGCCTATTTCCATGTTAGACACAAATGCTAAGCCGTTTGATGAAATCAAGCAGCTTCGAAATGTGTTGAAGAGACCAGTGAAGACCAATCAGGTGGGCGTTGGCGCAAAGCCAGCGGAAAACAAACTGACTGTTGGCAAAAATATTCATATTTCGGGGACGAGTAACCAAGAGGTTTTGAAAACCAAAAAACTTTGGAAAAAAACAAGAATTCCAAGTAAGAGCAGCAACGGAAATAAATATCCGGATAGTGACTCGGAGGGAGAGGAAGACTCCACAGTGAAACGTCAAAAACCAAAGAAAATTTCACCCAAGTTGTCGAAATCGAGTTCTAATGGTACTCAACTTTCACAGAAATTGGAAAAGGAAATTCCGGCGAAGAAAACTTCATCTAAAACTCTTTTCGACCTCCAGTCTGATTCAGGTAGTCATCCTAAAGGAGGCTCTCCCAGACAATCTTCCTCCTCCAAACCTCGTCGAGCTCCCAAACCAAGTCCTTTCGAGCCAACCAACGACTCGCTTCCGTCTTCTTCTCCAGCGACAAAGAAGAAGACGGCGGCGGGTGAAGCAGCTACCACTGAGAATCTAATTGGGCTCTGCGCTTCAAAATCAGCTGACTCAGCGTACGGCTCCAGCCCCAGTACTCCACAACCCAACTCGGCATTACAACTAGTCTCTTCCTCCAGTGGTGACCCACCCTCCTCTACCGCTGCCCTCCTCTTGGATTCCACGGCAAAGAACGACCACAAGAATTCCTCAGCAGATAAATTGTGCCTTGGAGAAGAGGAGGCGTGCCAGCGTGAGTATCTCGGGAGGAGGGTTCTCGGCAGAACGTTATTCTAATCCGATTGTGCAGAAGTGGGAGAGGATTTTACAACGGGAGCTTCGTGGCTGTACTGGAATTTGCGGGAACTGACATGTTGAAATTCGACAGGGATATCATGAGCTGGTTAGCAGTAAAGACATTATGTATTATACTCATTTTGTTTCAAGAAAGTCGGTGCCTGTGAAAAAGGTTGATATGGCCTTAAAATTTTATTTTCAGGAGATAAAATACGATGATCCCACATGTTATTCGGTCTCTAGAGTGTTATATAATAGGAAGTGGGTCTTCTGAGAAAAGTTTTTACATTTCTTGTGAATAAAAAGATTCCTCTAAAGATCAAGCTTCACAATACGATCTTTTAATATTCGCATACCTCTAAAAATATTTATTGCGATACAAAAAAACATATTTAAAATGAAATCAGAATTAACCATTCCAAATGCTACACAGATGCTTGAGCACCTGTAGGGCGTATGAAATTGTCTAACATCAGACCTACATAAATTATTCGTCTGATACTGTAGTAAAAAAATACAGGTTGGTTTACGCATTGACAAAATAAGGTTTACGAATTGACAGAATGAATGTGCGATTAAATCATCGGTAACTCAATTATATTCATTTTCTGTTTACCGCGTCCCTGTCGATGTACTCGTATTGCTCCTCAAAATAATGACACTCATGCCTAGATGCCAGAACTTTTCACACCTTTGTGCGTTATTATTTACCTTTTATATTGACACACAATGAATTTAGCCGGCAACATAATAATCTGTTTAATTACACTTCAAGTATTAACTTCGAATTTCTATTCTTCAATTACATCACTTGGAAGTTGAGCTGAATGTTTTCCTGGCGATTGCACCAACACTTCCAAACGAGGCATTTAGAAGCGAAAGGAACCTGTTTTCGCTGATAGAGTTCGACAAGATACTCATACTAATTACATTCTCATATTACTTTGTCTAGATTTGTGTGTCTGGTCTGGACAGATTGGCCTGGATATGTTTTCCCGTTACATTATTTTGGCCTTTTCTCTTTGCCGGGCAGCATTTAGATGCCGTTCAGATAGGCTCGTAAGAGACCCCACATGGGTTCATGGCACTTTAGTAGCTCGGCCTAGGGAAGGCAAATGGACTGCAAGGAAGCAGGGTGGAGTCGGTCGAATACCCGGCGCCGCAATATCGACAAACGACCTTTTAACGACACCGACAGGCAACGGCTTACTGATCTAGTCTGCTGAGGCTCTGGTATGGATTGGTGGAGTGGGGGAATAATACACCCACTGAAAGATAATTGAAATATTATTGGTTTCCTTTTTGAAGGTATATTAATGATATGAAATCCAGGAAGTATTTAGAACTAAGAAAGAATTTTACAGGGTGATAGGCGATGTCAGGCATTAGTTTCCAAACCACCCAAAATCAAATCAGATATGTGACAGCGTAAAATCATTGACAAACATCTATTTTTTATGAGTTCGGAAATTACTGAATCAGTATCAGCGGCTTCAACTATTTTCGCTCAGTGTCTTGTACATGAGTGTCTTCTTGGGCCTCCGGGACACGAAATCTAATTAGGTCGAATAAGGTACACCTTCTCGTCAGATTATGAGTTGATAACGTCGACAATGCGTGTCGAGCATGCGTGTCAAGCATGCATGTCGGGCATGCATGTCGAGCATGCATGCCGAGCATGCAGGTCAAGCATGCATGTCGAGGAGCATGCATAACAATCATGCATGCTCGGCATGCATGTCTAGCATGCATGTCGACGGAGCATGTATGTCATGCATGCATATCGAACATGCATGTCAAGCATGCATGTCGAGCATGCATGTCGAGCATGCATATCAAGCATGCATGTTGAACATGTATGTAGAACGCGCATGTCGAACATCCATGTCGAGAATGTATGTCGAGCATGCATGTCGAGCATGCGTGGCGAGCATGCATGTCGAGCATGCATGCCGAGCATGTATGTTGAGCATGCATGTCGGGCATGCATTTCGAGCGTGCATGCCGAGCATGCATGTCGAACATGCATGTTGAGCATGCATATCGAGCATGCATGTCGGGCATACATGTCGAGCATCCATGACGAAAATGTATGTCGAGCATGCATGTCGAGCATGCACGTCGAGCATGCATGTCGAACATACATGACGAGCATACATGTCGAGCATGGATGCCGAGCATGCATGTCGAACATACATGACGAGCACACATGTCGAGCATGGATGTCGAGCATGCATGCCGAGCATGCATGTCGAGCATGCATGTCGGGCATGCATGTTGGGCATGCATGTCGAGCATGCATGTCGAGCATGCCTGTCGAGAATGTAATTGAAATGAACATATTGCCTTTTTTTACCATATTCCATCATATCGCTAATTGACTCATCACTGGTCAGCCTTAAATGACCAACAACGAAGTCGAAAGCGTGTGGGTGTATTTGAAAGCTAGTGCTGCAATCGACCATGGCCGGTGTGTTTCATACGAGCTCCCAATGAGCTTGGGTGTATTGGCTTTACTCAACGTAAGGTGACATATTTTCTACCAGTTTCTGATGTGACTGAATCCGGAACAAGATAACCGGTAGACTGGGCATTAGTTGAACAAATCACATACCTTGGCCCTTAAATCCATCATTTTGTAATTGAGGATGGCTCTGTGGTATGCGATCTCTGCCTATCACGCCGGCGACCCGGGCTCGAGTCCCTTCAATGAACAGTGGATATTTGTTATTTCTGTCCTAACAGTCGCTAGGCAATTCGTCTGCAACAATTGTGCATGTGAAAACCAGGATTTGATGAAATCAGTGGTAGATGTAGAAGATTGTGTAAAGTCTACTTGTGGCTGGCTTGTGTAACGTTTTGAAGGAAGAAAGTTTGATTCAAAAGGCTATGTAACTCTCGCGATGAAGAAAGAAAGTTTGATGTAAAAGGCTATGTAACTCTCACGATGAAGGAAGAAAGTTTGATGTGAAAGGCTATGTAACTCTCGCGATGAAGGAAGAACGTTTGATGTGAAAGGCTATGTAACTCTCGCGATGAAGGAAGAAAGTTTGATGTGAAAGGCTATGTAACTCTCGCGATGAAGGAAGAAAGTTTGATGTGAAAGGCTATGTAACTCTCGCGATGAAGGAAGAAAGTTTGAT
>SDVV010042301.1:0-10356 GCA_016164225.1 Gammarus roeselii | reverse complement strand
TTTTTAAGCATATCCTCATTCCTGCATCTCACCCTCAGCACAAACAAGGGATTAGTGTCACAAGTTTAACGCCTCTTTACTCCCAGCTCCGTAGCTATAAGCCCTACCATTAATTGTGTTGGTGCCCGCAAAATCCTCTATGGCCCATCGTTGCCTCGCGCTTGTTTAGCTTAATGGTCAATGCTGAGGGCTATTGGGCTTTGGAATCGGAGTGATTTGAGGGGCGAAATAAAATGAGGGTCTTCTGCTCAATAGATTAGTTGGGGTGTCGTTAATGTTAATTGCATGACATTTGACCTAATGTTGTTAGCATTGAGGTATCTAAACAAAATTTAGAATTTAACATATTCAGAACCCGCGCCGTATTCACTTGCAGTCTCACGTCGCACGTACGGAAAAAATAATCAGTATTGATATGAAGAAGTGAGGGTTCACGAAAAAAACTATAGCGCTATTTAAATTGAATTATGAAATTATTATTTTTCCTTTCTGAAATTCTCATGAGCTATAACACTCCTTTTCCAATGGTGAGATAATTTTTGAAATAATATCCTTTACATTAGATAAGTAAATTCTACACTATGCAAGATTTTAAAAATTGCCGTCCGGAGAGCGCAGTAAAAACCACTCATGTAACAACAAAGGTGAAATGTAGATTCTCATTTTATTTTGACCAGAAAAAAATAAGAAGAAAAACTCACGAGTTCTGGAATAAAAAAAAACACAAGTAATTTAGTCTATATTAAAATAAGCCATTTTGACCTTAAACAAAAGTTCTCATCAGGTTGAAAAGGGGTAAAATTCAGAATAATGAGGGAAGGGACCACTGACATTCCTGATCCCTTTTATCTTTTAATTTGACTGGTCCCATTACCATGTTTTATTCAATTGTCCTTATTTTTTCATCTAGATGACGACCTTACTTGTAGGTGAAATAACGCACATGGACTAAAAGGATTCCTTTTTTTTCCTGATAACAAGAATAGTTGTACTTTTGTTCTAACAGCAGCATTCACATTATGAATATTCCTCGACTGCATTTCCAGCGACAATATACGCTAGTCTCATCAAGAGTTGCGAGGCAGCGATGGCGTTACCGTGCTACAGAACAGAGCTGCTTTAACTCATGGGCGTTTGAAATGTAAGTAGTCAGAATGCAAATGAATTATTTCAATGAATTGCAACTCATTTGAAACTCAAATTCAGGGGAATCGAGAAAAAAAAACATTTATTTCAGATTTTTATTTAGGTCGAACAAGTTTTTTGCCCTCTTAGAAATATCAATCTACTCGACATATCTTAAACAGACCCATTAAACATAGTCACGTTGCTCAGCCGCCGACGCAGTTGCTATAGACGATGGGCACATTCATAATGTAATCTTCACATAAAAATCGGGGGTATGTTTGTAAGAAATCTTCAGAGGTGCATCTGTGGAGGTGCTCCTCAGGCCCACATTATGCACGGCCTCATTTAGAAGCGCGGATGTTGCTGCATGAAGGAACAAGGCGGCTCATCCTTAAAAATAAAATATGGTTCTGTCGGAAAAGATACGTCCGAACAAGGTTAATTATTAGGCGTTATAATTTTATATAGCTGAGAAATAGAGTTTCTAAAAAGTTGGTGCTTGTTTTTGCCTACATCTATCAGAGTTTGACGGGGGAACGGGTCGTCTAGCGAATCGTTCATCAGACGAGCCGAGCTGGTCGTCAAGCGAGCGGGTTCGTCAGACAAGCAGATGGTCAGGCGAGTGAGGCGTCTGGCGAGCGGTTCGCCAGTCGAGTTAGCCGTCAAGCGAGCCGGTCGTGACGCGAGCGGGTCTCGAAGCAATCGGGTTGTCAAGCATCAGGTGAGCATGTCATCAAGCGAACTGGTCGTTGGGTGAGCGGGTCGTCAAGTGATTAGATCGTCAATAGAGCAATTTGTCAAGCATGTGGTTCATCGAACAAGCGGGTGGCAGATAGCAGATGGTCTGGCGAGCGGGTCATCTAACGAGCGGATCGTCACGTGAGCAGGTCACTCGTCGTCTCACCAGACCACGATTCTGATGAGACGACGATTATCAGCGAGTGAGTGGTCAAATGAGCGGGTCGTCTGGAGAGATGGTCGTCAGGAAGCAGGTCAATAATTGAGGGGCTCAAAAGACGAGCCGGTTCTCTGCCATGCTGGTCATCTGGCGAGTAGGTTGTATGCGAGCGGGTCGACCATCTAGCTGGTCGTCAGGCAAGTGGGGGGTCAAGTGAGAGGTTCGTGCTGCAAGCATGTTTTTAAACAAACACTTGTCAGGTGGGCAGGTCGTCAAGCAAGTGGATCGTAAAGTAATCATGTTTTCAAGCTGAGGCTCGTCCAATGAACGGGATGTCAAGCCAGCGTCTCTCCAAGTGATCGGGTTGTCAAGTGGGCTGGTCGGCAAGTGAGCGGATCGTCAAGGTAGCAGGGCGTCAATCGAGCGGTTTTCAAGCGAATGGGTCGTCAAACGAGCGGGTCGTCAGGCAACCCGGTCATCTGGTGAGCGGGTCGTCAAGAGAGCGGGTCATCAAGCGAGCAGGTAATAGGCGAGCGGTTCGTCAGGCGGGCGGGTCGTCAGGCGGGCGGGTAGTCAAGCGAGCTGGTCGTCAGACGAGCAGCTGAGCAGCTTAGCCAGTCGTCAAGCGAGCAGGTGGTCAGACGCTCATTGCAGGGATGATGAAATCCAAACGTTGAAATTCGTTTGGTCGTTGTTGCATGAACCTTTTCTGATTCGTCAAAAGAAGATAGATGGTGGGTTTACGTTTGTAAGATATCAAAGACATCTTTTGTAGGTAATGCTTCGCTTGCGTGGTCTGCACTCGTTTGAACTGTGAGCATTTTAGAATTGCCTTCATTGTACACAGACGTTGAAACATAGAAAAGTATAAACTGACTTGTAGTTCATTAAAAATTAACATCAAGCAATCAACAAGACAAATAGTGGATAAAGTCACGTTGAAGAGGATTTTTTTGCACGGTAAACTCATATCCATTCCAATGTTTTTTTATGGGTGTTTTATGATTCTCTCTGTGAGTAGACAATGGATGAAACAGCCATCTTGGCTCTCTCGATCAATGATACAGCTTATATCCAGCGCAACCATTTGTTAAGCGAATATATCTAACAGGCATTCAGGTTCCAATAAGTTTATTCGAGGATCTCATGTTCACCTTATCTTTGCTGACTGATTGCCACCAATTCGAATACATAGAAAGTAGGGGAAAAACATCAATTTAATTGATCTAACGTGTTAGAACGATCTTCCCACCATGTAGTGGAATAATACAACCGCACAGTTCGCGCATACACTGAACTTTCAATCTAGCTCTTGCAAGCCTTGCATTCATATATCATGTTACTTGCTTTCATTAATGATATATAAATGTTGTTTACTTTATAAACAACTAGTACCCTAATCTTTTAGATGAATTCTATATATCTGTAATATTTTTTACATCCCAAGCGGTCGATTGCTGCATTTGAGTCAATAACGTTCAGTTCAAAAACACAATGCATAAGAGACTGGATGAACTATGGTTTTATTTATAAACAAAGTATACGTTACGGTGCATACCAATTCGCTTAGCAACGCTAACGACCGTCCCCACTTTTCCTTGAATCGTTCTTCAAAGAAGACTTTACGTTATAACCTTGCACATTCCATTTGGGTTAGGAAGTTATCCCCATCGAGTATGGGTACAGGATACGACACATCAACTTCAGCATCTCATTCAATTATATTCATCGTTGACTTGAATTATTCTTCTACGCACTGCTACCGAACTCCTAAAGGTTAGAAATTGTTTCCCGGTAGAATGATAACGTGTCTAAAAAACGTGGCACATAATGGGAACGGGTTATATCAGTCTTTATTTTTCTAATGATTTCAAATTTGTGATCATTTCTCTGGCGCGAGGTATCATGAGCGATGCTTGGTCAAGTTTCATCAGGTAAGGTTTTGAGTTGGGATTCTGCGGTAGTAAAATTGGATTATGATCGAACTAAGAGTGTTAGAACCATCGCACTATCTCCTGTCAATGACAGGAATGTTAACCAGATAATCACATGGAAGTACACTACACCGGTCGTTCATCGTCCTCACCGGTTCACACTTTGCATAATCATTCTGCACTGATCCTGTAACATCCCATCTACAGCAATCCAGAGGATCCTTATCACCCCTGCGTGGCGCGAGGTTAGAAACATTGATCAGTTGATTCCAGCGGCGCACCGCTAATAATTACAAATAACTTCGATTGCGACATTTGTTTCCGTCGTTTCAATGATAGAGCTCTGCGCTGCTACCTGATCTCATATGATTAAATAAAGGAGAAACAAACAACAGTTCACCGTGGATAGTAATAATTCATCAAATTTACAACGACATTAATAACAAGAATTTAAGGATTTAAGGATTTAAAATTTATTTAGGTAAAATTACATGTTGACAAAATGACGAAAATAATAGAATACACAAATGATACGAACCAAGTCTTCGTCAGCGTGAGCTGTTCCGAAGACAACATTTGCTACTTAGGTGAAGTAAATATTAACTTGAAACTAGGGTTGAGGACATTGTTGGAGGACCAACCGATGGACATTGTTGGAGGACATCCTCTACTCTCCACTTTTCAATATGTCGAGACTGATGCAAACATTACATTGGAACATTAATTTCAACAAAAATAAGCAGAGTAAGTCGGATCACCGACGATTACATTATCATGACTATTTCCTGTTTCAACTGTCATTTACTAAACTTGAGAGCAGAAAATGTCCGACATGAGGTTGTTTATTACATTACTCACACATTGTTTATCGTATGATGGCACCAATTTGGAACTAACGAGTTTCAATATTACAACGAGTCGTAATCGATGGGTACACTAAATAAACGTATTTCAACATGAACAAGATAATTGGAAATTTGAGCAAATGGGGCGAGAAAAAAAATAAAATGAATGTATCTATAAAATGAAATGATGAAACATAAATAGTTGACACGGTAAATTGCATGGCAGACGTAAATTTAAATTCAAGAGTTTCTGCACGTACAAGTTTAAACAGGTATTATTTTCATTCACGTTTAAAGGTAGCAATACTTCTGCCCGTCTTATATCAATATTAATCAAACTTCAGGTTTTAGCAGCTCTGTATTTTGAAAATAGTTCGGACTGTGTTGAGGAGTTTCGGTGAATTTGCAAATCCGAATTGTTGTGAAGATCATACATAAGACTTTTTATAATGAAAAAAACTTTATAAATGTAAGTTAAATGATTCTAAGCTTTGTAGACAACACTGCAGCGGAAAAGTTAATGATTTGACCCAATAGGAGAATGTTCCATTGACAGAAGAGAGGCAACGTGTGGTCATGTCTGCTAGCATGTGATAGTGATCTGATGACACGCTTATGACTAGGAACAATAGGTTTCATGTTTGTTTTGTAGGTAGACGCATACACGTTCACACAATACGTGAGAAAATGATGAATAAGGCTGTAGTTCAAAAAAAAATGTAGCAGGAGTGGTAAGGCAATTTCTAATTTTGTATAGGATTCCACACGATTTGGATAATTTCCCGATAGCAAATGAGACGTGATCGTTCCAGTTAAGTCTCTGATCTACAATTACACCGAGAAACTTTGATCAGGTAACAAGAATCCCACGGTGTCAAATAGAGTGCCCTTGATAACTGTGCAGATATAGCAGAAATAGTATTAGAAGTAGTACTAGGCCTGGGACAAGCTGAAGAGTCCATTTAGTAGTAATTCAAAATTGAATTTCCAGGTCAACTAGAACCAGCCCAGATGAGGTGCCCATCGATCATAGGCTGACGGGTGCTGAAGGCTCCAACAGAGGTTATTGCCACCTTGGCGGCATAGTCCTAGCGTAACATTTTCTTATTAAGGGGGTGGATTAGTCTCCCAGTGTTTGTCGAGCCGGTTTTAAAGGCTCCAAAGTGTTGGTATCTAGCTAGGTACGGAACACTCCGCCACTGATGTTTTGCAGTTTTTGTCTATTATGTCTGTTCCTTGGGTTAAAATCTCGGTTGTTTATGTCAATGCTCGCTCTATTAAACCCGTTTAGGTATTTGAACGTTTCTTTCAAGTGATATCAGATTCTCCGGATATGTCTAATTCCTCAGTTAAGAAATCAATTTTGTTGTTCGGTGCTGAACTCGTCCATTTTGTTAATATCACATGTAAGGTGAGGGGACCAAAAATGTGTTGCAAATCCAGTTTGAGGCCTGATGAGAAAAGTATATAAGTTAAGCACGATGTCCTTAGATATGAAGTGGATGTTCCTGGATATAAAGCCAATTACTCTAGTGTCTTTCTTGTAGCTAACTTCCACTTGCCTTTTTTCTATTTGAGATATTTGGTGAATAATATTTCCAGGTCTCGTGCTGGTCTGCCATTACGTAAGCAGAATTTTGATTTGGTGATCTGATGTGCATAACAGCTTACTTTTCAACATTAAAGTTTCTATGCCAGTAATCCGACCAGTTCTCTGGAGTAATAAGTTCCCTTTGGATCGTTCACAAACCGCTTTGTGGCAGAGTTTAGTGCCATCAGCAAATTTTGAGAACTTGCTAACGATGTCAGGGTCGAGGTCCTTTACATAGATTATAAAAGAAATGGCGATAGAGCACTGCCCTGGGATACTCCTGATGTTACCGTAGCCTACTCACATCTTTTATGTCCGAGACAGACCCGTTACGTGCGGCCCGTGAGACAATTTCGGAGCCATCTGGCCACGTTCCCAATTATACCAAGCGCCTCCGGTTTTCTCAGTAGGCGTTCATGTGTGACCTTATCGAACGATTTTTGAAAGTCAAGATAAACAAGGTCAAAACTTTAGTTTCATCGTGTATCTGGGTGACTTTATTGAAAAAGTTCAGGAGATTGGACATGCAGCTAAGTTCACTTCTGAAGCCGTTTAGGGTTTATTAGATGATGTGTTTTATTTCGAAGTGACATGTCGTACATGTTTTCATCAAACTTTCACAGGTTTTACCGTGCACAGATGTGAGACTGATTGCCCTTCAGTTGGCTGGCTCATGAATACTACCCTTCTTGAATTTGGTTGTGATGTTTGCGGTTTTCTAAACTTCTGGAATAATTTATTAAGCCCTGGACCAGTTAAAGACCTCTGTCAGAGGACATCTTCTTATTTCGGAGATGTCCTGTAACATTTTCGGATGCAGATCATCTGGTCCTGTTGATTTGTGAATACCTAGTTTACGCATTTGTGCTTCTACTTCACCAACGAAGACGTGAATATTTTCCAAAGGTTCGACTTCTGGTATCTTATTTTATTCTAATCTGTGTAGACGGTTACACAGTATTCGTTAAGTACCATAGATATGTCTGCATGGGATGATTTTAGATCACCTGCACTATTTCGTAGAAATGCTGTCACGAACAAGAAAGGTTTACATATGCATGTAAACCTTTGGCGTTGCGCTCGGCCGCTTTAGCAACACTTTTCCTTGTTTCTCTTGGCACTTCTGACTGCGTTCTTTACTCTTCATGTTCTGCCTCGGGTGTAGGATCAGTTAGATGCTATTGATATGATAACTGTTAGTGTAGAATATTTATAATATTGATCTCGAACAAATTGCTTGCCTATGTTGGGGCAATTTGCCTCCTGTAACTATGTTCTGCGCAGTTTGATTTTTTCCATTACCGAGCTTGCCCTCACCGCGCGGCTGTCCATTGTTGAAATGTCAGAAGCTATTTTTCATTCACACTGTTCGGTAAGAGGTAATTAGAATGATGTACATCATTCTAATCGACCTCTGAATCCTAGTAGTGTAGATCTTAGTTATGTTATGTTATTGTTCTTACTTCTTGAATATCGCTCTATAAAATACAGTCAGTCATAAGTTGTCACAATATTAAATAAAAAAATTGTATCCTCAATTCTAGAGAAATATCTGTAACAAATACGATTATCGATTTGATCAACCAGTAAATACTTATTTTTCGTCGATTCGTATTACAAAAAGGGAAATAAGGTCAATTTTTTAACGACACATCCAAATCTTTCAACGAAACCCTTCAGTAAATCCTCCTGATGTGGTTAAGGCGTTCTCCAGATCGCTAATGGCCTGCCGGCCGACCCAATTGGGGCCGATTGAAATTATGTATTATTAGGGTGCATTGGTTCAGTAGGGTCCAGAGGAGTGAAAGCCTATCACTTGGGATGAACAAACCAATTAATAATGAGTACCTGGGGATATTGATAAGGCAACACCGTCCTTAGAACGCCACAGGGAATGATTGGTTTGAAATTTAAGATTACAAGCACTTGATGTTAGCCTAATATGATATATTATTATTATTGGTAGTATTTTTATTATTATTAAATCGTTCATTTCCGTAGTCTGGCATTGGATTTCAAGTTTTTAGAAAATCAAAAAATTCTTAAACATAAGACATGAAACTTCATTATCAAATACACAATTTGAATTTACGAAAACGAGTGTTCAATTTGAATTCATCACAGCTCATCTCAAGGGGCCGCCGGTTCACATTACATGGAGCGGAATATTATTTCAATAGTATCATAAGTGAACATTCAGAAAATGTCTTTTATGACAAAATAATCACAACTACATTGCGTTGGGAAAATCAGAAACACACTGGGTTGGAAACTAAGAAATACTTGGGGTGGAAAGATAACAAAATACGTACATGGGCGTGAAAAATAACAAGTATATTGGGGTGGGAAGGTGGGGGGGGGGTAATCACGCATTGCACGTGGTTAGCGTCCCGATTACAGTGGGTTTGGACATCGGAATGTGCTAACATATTGTAATGAGAAGTCTACATCATTGTACGATGACAAAGGTGTGGATGGACGGCATGAAGTATACAGAAATGATGGATACAATATAGGGTTGGGAAATCAAAAAGCGCTAACATATTGTAAAGATGGGTCTAAACCATTGTATGAATATTGAAAGGGGTGAGTAGGCGACATAGTTTACACAAAAAAGTAATACATAAAATACATACCAAACAACTGAATATACAATATACACCCTTCAAAACCGCTAGGATGATTGATAATCAGAATAATACAATGCTGGAGTACACAAGTCGGATGATTATACTTCTGTTATAGAAGACAAAGCAAAATATTAGCTTATAAGGCAATGATTGTTTCTCCAAAAATGGTACGGTAATTGTTAGAAATAATTCAATGAATTATTTCAAAATCGAGTTAACCTTTGTCAAAGTTAGAAGCTGCCTATCGTTCTTCGAAAAGACTGAATTCGTATTTTAATTATACTAAAACGATTGGAACATTTGAAACATAGAAATAGACAAAACGCTAGTTAACACTTATGGTAATCGGCAGAGACAATTGTGATCGGAAGTAACATAGAAATCATATGTATCGTCAGAGTAAAAACGATTTGATGGTGTTTCAATGTTGAGAGTTATCGTGGAGGTGTTTTCGGACATGCTGCAGAACAGAATGTCATTTCTGGTTACTGGTATTATGCATTTAGCTTGTGTTTGTGGGGCAAAGTACGGTTTAGAATTGATCGGTCAATAGATGTTCATTAAGCCTATTCTTGAAGGACGTGTTGAATTTAAGATTATTGAGGCTTGTTTGGGAGTTGGTCCAGTGATCGGAAAAGCTGGACAGGCGATTTCTGTTTTCCTTTGTTCAAAATGCAGAGTATCATTATTTCTTGTGAATCGATTGTTCATTTCACCTCGATAATATATGTGCCTTTAGCAGACGGGTGAAAGGTTTTCTAGAAGATCTTTATGAATTCTGATAGACTCATGGAGTGCCAGTTTGTTGTCGATATTGAGCCACTGTAATTTTTCGAGGACAGTTATTCTTGCCGCAAAGTTTATACAACATTGTACTTTCTCTTTTTGAGTTTAGTGCATTTCCCCTAAATTGAAAGACAGTAGTTGTTGTGAGAAAATACTAAAGTGTGGACAATCAGTAATCTTGATTTGAAATCCATTTTTTTCTGTTGCGGAGTTTAGGAACAAAAGTGTTCCATTCGACTTGGAACACAAAGAAGTTAAGTGGTGTTTGGAGGAAAGATCGGGATCAAACCGATGATTATGGTTACAACGGGTGAGTTAAAACTGTCAACGATTATCAAACCCTCTCACTATGTAATGCAGTGAACCTCCTACTCCATTCACGAGCCCGTTCAATAACTCCATAAATCACTGAAGTGGCTGTCAATCTTTGATGATTTGCATGCATAATTTCCTCCTGCTTGCGTTTTTTTTATAGCTAACAATGTCATTCGAATTTAGCAAAACGGATTGTAAAGTTCGTTAAATAACAGCAATACTAGTACAT
>SDVV010042300.1:0-10356 GCA_016164225.1 Gammarus roeselii | reverse complement strand
TATGTGAATGTATTATTTCCCACTTTACTTGTTACAAGCCTGGTATTATCGATTAGTTGCACGTAATGATATGTTATGGTTTGTTATAACATTTGAATTCAAGCGATTATATATGCTTACTCGCATACATCAGTGTCGAGTTTAGTTGTTAAAGCGTTGACAATAAATTTACACGTATTTTTTTATCTATATGCTTCATTGTATTTGGTTAGTGGATTTTTTGTATGGTGTTAATGTTATGATAAGATTATTTGTTGTAATGATGGATTTCTTGCTCGATTTAAAAAATGAGCCTCTTATTGTCATGTTATGTTGTGTATGACTATGTGTCTGTACATGTGTGTGTTCATGCGTATGTACGTGAACATGAATTAAAAAATTTATAACAAAATTTAAAATTCAAAATTTCAATAAAATTTCAAATTTTCGAGGGATAACAGAGCCAAGACGTTTCTATTGGAGTGATAAGTCGACTACTGAAGTAAAGTACGCGCTTCGAAAAAATGAAGTTTCATTAAAATTTTAAATTTTAAATTTTGTTGTACATTTTTTTAACTCCTGTTCACGTACACACGCATGAACATACACATGTACAAACACATAGTCAATGTTGTGATAGTGTTGAGGAAGGATGAGGTATAGCTTGAATTGGCATTTTATCAATAATAGTGGAGCAATAAAGGGAGGACGTGTGTACTAAATTCGCAGAAAAGCAATAAAGTCGAATAAAGATATATTGGCAAGTAATTTATGGCATTACCTCAAGCAAAGTCATGGTCCAGTTATAAAACTAATGAAGTTGAATATGAAAATAATAGGTGTAAGACGTTGGAGGATGTAGTGTCAGGAGATGTTGAAGAAAAATTAAGAAAACCTAGTATGAGACTATGTATACGTTAGTGTGAAACTTTTGACGGATATGAAATACTTATAACAGTCAAATAATCAAAGTTAAAAATGATTGATCTTAGCGAAATTATATAATAGAGAGTGACCACGGAATAGAGAAAAAATGGGTGCAATCAAATTATATGAGTGTATTAAAACTGCAAATAGTAGATCAAAATGTAGAATCATTTGGAGATGCTTGATATATATAAATCACAAATCAATGACTGAATATCCTACGTGAGCATGAAAAAATTCTCGAACGTTGCCACACAATTCTTGGTTAGGTTGACCAGTGGAAGCTATAACAAGAGTATCATCTTATTTCATCATCGAGCCAACCGATCAGAAAAATTGAAATAATACATTCTGCCTATGAAAACTACCGAGTTCAAAACCAATACAAGGGAGGTCGCTAACAACTCTCCTACGAAGAAAAATATGAATTACCAATACCATTCAAACAAATGACGCAACATGCATATGAAAATGGATGAAATTTGCTCACCCAAAATTAGAAAAGTGTATTCAAACTGCAAATGATAGATCAAAATGTAGAGTTAAGTGGAGAGAATTTATATGAATAAAGCATAAACCACTGGAAGAAAATATCTCACATAAGCATGAAGAATTGAATATAAATACATAATTTTCAGCTAAGATAGGTTAGGTTAGGTTGGGTGTGCATAACAAGTAGATAGGAACACACACGCACACACACACAAACCCCTGAAAAATGCAGACTCATAGCAAAATGCTACATATGATGATGTTGGCGTGGGGTCTTACATCATAAATCTACAGAAAATTGTTAGAAATGATAACAATTTTGTACTGTGACAGGCGACAATATAAGGCCAGTATTTTATGTTAACACGTAGGTTAAACAATATTTTTTTAATCATCTCTACTCGTCCCTGAGGTATTTTAAGTATATAGCCCAGTACAGTATGCCGATACCGACCCTGTAATTGCATACAAAACTGTGTATGTGTCTACTTGATGTAATATTTAAAAACTATATGAGAAAGAAGAGCGAAGTGGAGTGATTTGATATGTATAATGCATAAGTAAATTAACAAATATCATATAGTCACGGAAAATAAATTGTATAAGGAATACATAATTATTTATTGGGTTGGTTAGGTTAGATTGACTAGATCTTTGAACCTAACACCACGTGAAACAGATCCAAAATGAATATTTTAATGGAAATCACAGATCAAAGGTTAAATGCTACAGATGTTAACCGAGCCTGTATTGGCGAACAAATGTGTGTATTTGCCTAAATCGTGCCGGCACAGGGCCGGCATAGTGCCGGTACCGACCCTGTATACGCCTACATTGTGCTGGCACAGGTGCCGGCAGCAACCCTGTATACGTAAAAATGTATGTATATCTGAATGATGTGTGATAATATATGAATTATATGTAAAATAGAACCATATGGAGTGATTTGATTTATAGATCGCATGAATAACGACTAAATACCATACATAACCATTGACCTTGATTGAAGATACATATTTACTGGTGACGTTGAATAAGTTAGGTTGACTAAATATTAACGCATTTGACAGTGTAAGGCAACAATTTATATGCATGGATTTTAATTGTCATTGTTGTGGTACATTGATATGTAGAGCCCTAATTATGTACCTTGACTGTTGTCATCACATCACAGATCTCTAGTAAAATGTTGGAGTAGATGTAGTGAACGTTCTTTATAATACACAAAAACGGAGAGAAAAATCAAGTTAACTTAGCTTAGACCAATACTCTATATTAGATAATACACAACATAACATGACAATAAGCTGCTCATCCCTTAAATCAAGCAAGAAATTCATCAATACAATGAAAAAATCTTGATCTAGCTTTATCATCAACATAAACCTTACTAACCAAATAAAATGTAGAATATAGATAAAAAAATACGTGTAAATTTACTGTCAACGCTTAAACAACTAACCCTGACACTGATATATGCGAGTAAGCATACTAAATCTTTTGAATTCAATAGGTATTAACGAATCATAACAAAATATTACGTGCACCTAATCGATAATCAAACTCCTGTAACAAGTAAAGTGGAAAAAAATATATATATATAAATAAACTGCCAAAGATTGGAGAGACAATAGAGCCAAGTGGAGAGGTTTGATATGAATAAAGCTTGAAACAATGAATAAATACATAAATAAGTATGAAAACAGGAAAAGTATATAATTCTTGGTTAGATTAGGTTAGGTTAGGTTCACTGCCCCCCCCCCCTCTCCCCTACATCACGAATCTACAGTAAAAATGCTAAAAGGGATTCAGTGGATGCTCGGAAAAAAAACTGAATTTCAACGAAATCGCATAACAATACATGAATCTAGTAAAACTTTCTAACGGTACAACGAATAACATATATTTATAAAAGTATGACATGCTTGAATAAGCATCTAGTAAAGGCATGCGACAGAAAAACAGAATTGAGATCTACGATAAGCTGATGGAATTTTTTAACAGAAAAACTCTGTACAAAACCGGTATCCAACTAGACTAGACAAGTCCAGTTCTCCAAGACAGATCCAACATCAGGAGGTAAAACATACCAATATTTTTTGTGCCAATACATCCAATTAAGTGAATTTATACCCAGCACTACATCAAATTAGGAGAATGTATACCTAATACAGTTATATTACTATGATAACCGTTCAAGATCGCATACCAGCAAACAAAATAGCTAGGTAAGTTTCACTACTCTACCCTAACCGACATCGATTATCTTAGATATACAGCGTATCATATCACACCCTAGATGATAAAGCCAACACCAATATGGAAATTGTATGATCGATCAATACGTGATGGAAATATACATTACCAATCTAGTAATTAGCAAAAATTATATAGATAATCCTATATTTTAACTCTTAATGTGATCTGAAGCAGGACGAAGATGGTATGCTAACATAAAAACCATACCGAAAATATCTGGAAGTAAAACGAATACCGAGTTTATGCGTTGTAAAGCAAAGAATATACACATCACGATATCACGATTTTCCCGCCGGTAAATTCTTTACCAGTCTTTGATGGTCAAGGATAAGCTAGAATGTGGCATTTGCTTCATCTCGCACGCCACCGAACTAATGGTTGCCCTGCAAACTATGTCAACAGGCAGAAGAAATTAAAAAACAGGCAGAGGAAATTAAACAACAGGCAGAGGAAATTAAACAACAGGCAGAGGAAATGAAACAACTGAAAGCACAATAAAGTCATGCCTTCAATGACATGTCCAACACAACGATAGTCAACACAGATACCCAGCGGCTAGCTTTTGAATCAAAATTGGAAAACGTGTTGAAACAATTCCACGAATTCAAAGATCTGATGAAGAGCGAACTAGCAGAAGTCAAAGAAACTGCTGGGGCCACCCTAAATCAAGTGAAAAAACTTCAAGTGCACCTAGACTCTGAATTGGCTAAAAAGCTTACAGCTCTAGACGAAGAGACCAATAACAGCACCAAATGGACAGAAAATTCACTCAAAGATAGCGAGGCATCGTACACTACGGTAGTGAGCATGAGACAGTCACGCTGTGACAATGCTCACACGTTTGGCCACTATCTCAGCACATCCGACCCGACATACGAAACCGTTTTGGCGTATTGCCCGATGAAATGGACTATCAGAATACAGAGGAAACTTTAGTGATTGGTGATTACAATGTCACCTCCCTCAAATTAAATCAGCGAAAAGGGAGAATTGAACTAAAAAGACTCGATAAAACAGATTTAAAAATCGACGAAATTGAGAGCATATCCGTAGAAGAAAATATACCTTCTTCTAAACGAACTATAATTCAGGTCGGAGCTAGAGACGTGTTACAGACAGAATCGACATGGAAAAGGTACAAAACCATGTTAAAAAATGTCAAAAGTTTACAAAAGAACATACACGTCAGAGGCATCTTTCCCCATCCGAGCCAAAGCCGATACAAGTTAGGCAAGACGACCTTTCTCAACAATCACATAGCAACTTTCATTGGAAAACGATAATTGAACCAAAGTACTATATCTTTAATAGAATCGCCAGCAAGGCTCGCATAAACACGTATGAACTTGATGCTATCGAACACATCCTTAAAAAAATAAGGCGCTGGTATTGTCACCGAAAATAAGTGAAAAAACGTACTCGATATCATACTCTCAACTCGACCAGCAGTACCCGACGAGATAACCCAACGGCCTGCACCCGTTTCAACACTAGATACACAACAAATACAAGAGCCCATCAAAACATCACCGCAGGTCCTAGCAAAAAAGTTCCTGTCATCAGTCCAGTCCAAGTTAGAGGCAATAGTCGCCGCTCCGCTCGTACAACCCGAGTAACCGAAAACGAAAGTCTTGGCTCCGACACAAGGCCTCATAGAAGAATAAGATTAATTCAAGAAAATCAAGTCAATGTGACTAACGGTATTCAAATGTTACTATGTGAATGCTGGAAATCTCCCAGACAAAATCGAAGAGCTAGGTAGCCTTGCAATGAATGAATGTATCGACATAATAGCAATCACAGAATCGTGGATGAAATTGAGCACCAGGCATCATTCAGGCGAATTTACTCTCACCGGTTAATCCTTATTTCACAAATATAGGCAAGGCTGAGAGGGCGGAGGAGTGCTGTTTCTCGTGAAAAACACTGAATAAATAAGAAGTCACTATTTTAACAGCAGACACGACTTAATATCAATCCAAGTAGGCGGTAAACATATAAAATGTCAAATCACCCACGTCCATCGACCCCAAAAAGCAAGGTTGCGTTTAATATCGATCTTTACAACACCCTCGTCGATGTCGTCACAACACAGCACATTATTGTGCTTGGAGACTTCTATATCCCCGACATTGAATGGGAAACTTACGAATGCACTGCCACTGGTCAACGTCTGATTGATTTTGCGGACGATACAAGTTCATGACCCAAATGGTGATGACACAAACAAGAGGTAGCAATATTCTTGATCACTTATTTTGTGCAAGTGACTCTTATGTCACGAACGTCAAAGCTGGCAAACCATTGGGAACCAGCGATCACAACTTTATAAGGTTTTTGATATATAGCGAGTTGGAAACGTCAACAAACTGCGAAAAAGTACCCAGCTATAAAATAGAGAATTTTGATGGCTTAAGAGAGTCAATTGAGTCAGCAGATATAACCCTTGGACAAGATATCAATCAATCGCTGATCAACTTCTTGACTGCACTTAAAATATCGAATATGAGCATATCTCGCGCAAAAACAGGCGAACAGCAGCCAATCAGCCAAAGTACTGGGAAGGAGAATTGCAGCGTTTTCAGTCACGAAAGAAAGCAAAGCACTCGATAAAACAGATACACCCACATGACGACATAGCCAAAAATGAATTCAAAATCAGTGCAAGAAATCTAAAGAGGGTCCAGCAACGTAAGAAGATTGATTACGAAAATGAAATTGCCGCTAATGCCAAAACTAATCCGAATCAATTCATTGGTTATATTTCGAGTAAAAAAAATCAAGATCTGTAATTGGTTTTCTCGAGAACAATGTTGGCGAACTAGAAACGGACGACACCAAAATGAGGGTCCTACGTAGTGGATACTTCTGTCCTATATATACGTCAGGTGATCAGGATAATCCTAATCCTGAGGAGATCATTGCGGAAAGGCGAATTGTAGTTCTCAGCACAGTGAAATTTTCACCCGTCGAAATTATCTCATGTATAGATAAACTGAACGTCACAAAATCTCCAGGTCCAGACCAAGTTCATCCCCGAATTCTGAAAAAGTGTAGAAACGAAATTGCCGAACATTTATCAAACATTTCCACCCAATATCTCACAAATGGCACCTGCCACTCTAAATGGAAAGAAATCAATGTTACCTTAATTTAAAAAAATGGACAAAAAGAGTCCCGGCAGTTACCGTCCAATTAGTCTCACTTCTGTCATAAAGTTTGCTTAAGGATAAAATTACAGAAATTTTAGATTCAAACAAAGTGATTTGCGACTCTCAGCTTGGTTGTAGACACAACCGTTCCTGTCTCACGAACCTGCTACTTTTTTATGAATAAAATTGAAATCCACGACACAAAATCTCCAATCGATATCATGTACCCTGACTTTCAAAAGTCATTTGATCAAGTCCCCCACGAGCCGCTAGTTAGTAAGTTGCACAGCATCGGTATTCGAGGCGAGCTTAACAACTGGATAAAATGCGGCGTGGTTCAAGGATCCGCGTTAGGTCCTGTTCTCGTTACAATATTCCCTGACGATATCGATAGCAGCGTACTCCCAAACATTAGCAAGTTTGCAGACGACACTAAGATAGGAGGAAGAGTACAAACTGAACTAGAGTGTCAGCAGATCCAACTTTACTTGAACAGAATGGTTGAGTGGTCAGAAAAGTGACAAATGAAATTTAATGTCGACAAATGTAAAGTTAAGCACAAAGGTCCACATAACCTCAAATACGAATATTCAATGTTCGGAAAGAAACTCATTCCTGTCACCATAGAGAGATTTAGGTGTCATCATTAGTCACGATTCGAAGAGTAGCAAGCGATGTAACGATGCCGTCAAGGAAGGCAACAAAATGCTGGGTATGACATTCCTCATTTCGCATACAAAAATAAAGACAGTATGGTCAAGTTATAAAATGCATTTGTAATAACGCATCTCGTGTATTCCGTTCAATTTTGGTCTCCGTGTCTTAGAAAAGATGTTAATTAAAGAAGGTTCAACACAGAGCTACCAAACTCATCCTTTCACTGCGGAATAAATCGTATGAAGACAGGCTACGTGAACTCAATCTCTATTCGCTTGAGAAACGTAGAGACAGAGGCGACATGATTGAAGTGAGGAAGATAATAAAGGGTGAGGAAAACTTCGATCGAGTGAGCCTTTTCATTCTAGTTTGCTATCATACTGAATGACCTATTATTGAGTCACTATGACAATAATTTACTCGTCAAACAAGATAAATATTCTTCATTAGTTCTCTTGCTTTAAATACTACTAAGTGGACAGAATTCTATTCGACTTGGTACTTACTTGTCGAAGCTTGTTGACAACTTGGTTCAGGAATGAGTAAATCAGCGGATTCCAGCCGTGGTTGTTGATAATTACAAAGCTTTTATGACACTGAAGCGGGTGTAATTGTTATAATAGCTTTGATTCAGCGTTACTTTTGAATAGATAATATAAAATTATTTAGGGGATCATCTCCTATAGCAACCCAACATTATTATATATAATGCGCCAACAGACAATTTTAGATCACATTTTCAAAATTTCCCCGGTCAATAACAGCTGTCGGGAAATGTACAACTCCGAGGGCTAAAGTTCCTACCGCGGCCAAAGTTACTACAGTGGCAGGGCTTCAGTGCTCATACAATGACGGATGCTACTTTATCCCCTACAATGTGTAAAGTTGCTAATGTGGCTTACCTGGCTACCTTGGCTTAAGTGGCTGCGGGACAGTAGAATGCAGAACCAAAATTCTCTAAACAAATAATCGATTAGCAAAGACTTGGTTTTGGTTGTAATTCTGAAGATCGTGAAATATTCGAGATAAATAGCAAGAGTTTCCTACCGATACGTAATGAATAAACTATGGTTCATGCCTGAAGTAAATACCGTTGGGAATTATTTTTTAAATACATTGTTTATCTTCGCCACACAATCAATTATCCCTTGAGAGGGCGAGAATAGGGCAAGGGATCTTCTCCATTACTTGTGAACTCCTCTACCCTCAAAAAATATTGGTGTAAGAATTTGAAGTTGCGATGTTTACAGGCCGCTGGTGCTACAGCCTCTTCTTCTCCTCACGTTCGAGAGCCTCCCATCCTAGAGGGCTTACTAGACATTGCCTGTGACCAGGCTAGTTTGTCTGTTCATTGGCCAAATGGTGTTAAGTCTTGTATCCTTAGAGAGATCACACAAGTACTGACAACACAGCACGAGCACAGTTGTACTGCCCATCACAAATGACTACTGCGAAACAGACATGGCAATTACGTTGGTATTTTGGATACCCTAGCAAAACCGTCTATTGTATTTTGATACCATCTGGGGGAACAATAAGATGGTTCCAGTATCCACATCGTCTTTGTGTGCGTAGACCATATGAATATTTACGACTAAAACTTTGTAAAACTGCGTATGATGATCATTATTAATCTACTGTCGTTCGATAAATTAATTCATGATATCAGAGCCAAGTTTCGACCAATACTTCTCAATCACGCGAGCTTTTCAAGCGCGTGCCACCATGATCCACCGTAGCGGCCCTGAGCGGACACCGAACTGCATAATGTATTATCACCACCATTATCACCGTAGCGGCCCTGAGCGGATTTCGAACTGCATAATGTATTAGCGCCACCACGATCCACCGTAGCGGCCTTGAGCGGACACCGAACTGCATAATGTATTATCACCACCATTATCACCGTAGCGGCCCTGAGCGGATGTCGAACTGCATAATGTATTAGCGCCGCCATGATCCACCGTAGCGGCCCTGAGCGGACACCGAACTGCATAATGTATTAGCGCCACCATGATCCACCGTAGCGGCCCTGAGCGGACATAGAACTGCATAATGTATTATCACCACCATTATCACCGTAGCGGCCCTGAGCGGATTTCGAACTGCATAATGTATTAGCGCCACCACGATCCACCGTAGCGGCCTTGAGCGGACACCGAACTGCATAATGTATTATCACCACCATTATCACCGTAGCGGCCCTGAGCGGATGTCGAACTGCATAATGTATTAGTGCCGCCACGATCCACCGTAGCGGCCCTGAGCGGACACCGAACTGCATAATGTATTAGCGCCACCATGATCCACCGTAGCAGCCCTGAGCGGACATAGAACTGCATAATGTATTAGCGCCAACATAATACACCGTAGCGGCCATGAGCGGACATCGAACTGCATAATGTATTAGAGCCACCATGATCCACCGTAGCGGCTCTGAGCGGACATCGAACTGCATAATGTATTAGAGCCACCATAATCCACCGTAGCGACCCTGAGCTGATATCGAACTGCATAATGTATTAGCGCCACCATGATCCACCGTAGCGGCCCTGAGCGGACATCGAACTGCATAATGTATTAGCGCCACCATGATCCACTGTAGCGGCCCTGAGCGGACACCGAACTGCATAATGTATTAGCGCCCCCATAATCCACCGTAGCGGCCCTGAGCGGACACCGAACTGAATAATGTATTAGCGCCACCATGATCCACCGTAGCGGCCCTGAGCGGACACCGAACTGCATAATGTATTAGCGCCACCATAATCCACCGTAGCGGCCTTGAGCGGACACTGAACTGCATAATGTATTAGCGCCACCATGATCCACTGTAGCGGGCTTGAGCGGACACTGGACTGCATAACGTATTAGCGCCACCATGATCCAC
>SDVV010042299.1:0-10356 GCA_016164225.1 Gammarus roeselii | reverse complement strand
ATATATGTATACATATATTGATAGATAGGTAGATAGACAAATATGCAACGGAAGAAGGTGATGCATAGCATAATGAGGGTCACTGAGGAGGGTGATGGATAGCTTTATGAGGGCAACTGAGGGGGTGATGGATATCATTATGAGGGCAGCGGTGGAGGGTGATGTATAGCATTATGAGGGCAACTGAAGGGGTGATGGATAGCTTTATGAGGGCAACTGAGGGGATGATGGATATCATTATGAGGGCAACTGAGGGGGTGATGCATGTCATTATGAGGGCAACGGAGGAGGGTGATGTATAAAATTATGAGGGCAACTGAGAGGGTGATGGATAGCTTTATGAGGGCAACTGAGGGGTGATGGATATCATTATGAGGGCAACTGAGGGGGTGATGGATATCATTATGAGGGCCACTGAGGTTGGCGATGCATAGCATTATGAGGGCAACTGAGGAGGGTGATGGATATCATTATGAGGGCAACTGAGGGGGTGATGGATATCATTATGAGGGCAACTGAGTGGCTGATGAATATCATTAAGAGGGCAAATGACGGGGGATGATGGATATCACTATGAGGGCAACAGAGAGGGTGATGGATATCATTATGAGGGTAACTGAAAGATATCATTATGAGGGCAACTGAGGGGGTAATGGATAGCATTATGAGCGCAACTGAGTTGGTGATGAATATCATTATGAGGGCAGCTGAGGGGGTGGTGGATATCATTTTGAGGGCAACTGAAGGGGCGATGAATATCATTATGAGGGCAACTGAGAGGGGTGATGAATAGCATTAAGAGGGCTGCTGAGAGGAAAATTGTGATGTGTTACAAGGGAAACGGCGGAATGTATTGTGAAGGTAACTGAGGAATGTATTGTGTAAGTAACAGAGGATTGTATTGTGCATTTCACTGAGGAGTGTATTGTGAAGGTTACTGAGGAATGTATTCTGCAGATAACTGAGGATTGTATTGTGAAGGTATCTGATAAATGTATTGCAAAGGTAACTAGAGAATGTATTGTGAAGTTAACTGAGGAGTGTAGATCGAAGGTAACTGAAGAATGTATTGTGTAGGCAGCTGAGGAGTGTATTGTGAAGGTAAATGAGGAATGTATTGTGAAGGTAACTGAGGAGTGTATTGTGAAGGTAACTGAGGAGTGTATTGTTAAGGTAAATGAGGAATGTATTGTGAAGGTAATTGAAGAATGAATTGTGAAGGTAACTGAAGAGTGTATTGTGAAGGTAACTGAGGGAGAATAATTGAGTCAGTTATTTCCAGCGTCCAGCAATGGGCTCTTAATTCTTAAGTCAAACGCAAGAAGTCCAATCATTAGCTGCACTCTTTTAATTAGAGAAATGAAAGTTCCAAATGAACGTTACAGCTCGTCTCAAGTCGGCCGCCGGTGCGTACTTCATGAAACAAAATATAATTCACAAAATAATCTATGGATACAGTTACTAGTTACTACCTAGCCTCCAAGTGAGTCTATCGAGGATGCTTTAACATATTGTTGGAGTGGGAGCTTGGCTACAAATGGGGACTAAGAATTATGCGACAGGAAGGATGTAGTCAGGAGAGTCTGATGGTATTGTGAGGCTATTTAGAAGAGTAGGTGCATCATTCTGAACGTAACTGAAAGAGCACATAGCAATGCAAGGGTATCAGAATGAATGTGAGAGTAACTGGGAAGGCAGGGTGCGTAGCATGGTGAGAGTTACCGTGTGTAGAGGATGCAGCATTGTTAGGCTAACTGAGAGGGTAGGGGCGTAGCATGGTGAGAGTTACCGTGTGTAGAGGGTGCAGTATTGTGAGGGTAACTGAGAAGGCAGGGTGCGTAGAATAGTGAAGAGTTACCGTGTGTAGAGAATGCAGCATTGTGAGGATAACTGAGGAGGCAGTGTGTGTAGCATGATGAGAGTAACCGTTTGTAGAGGGGGCGCATTGTGAGGCTAAGCAAAAAAAGAATTGTATTTCAAATCAAGATTACTGATTGTCCACGCTATAAAATTTTCTCACATTACCTACTGTCTTTCAATTTGTGGGAAATGCACTAAAACTCAAAGAGAGAAAGTACGACGTTGTATAAATTTTGCAGCAAGAATAACATGCGATGGTAACCACAGAAAACGAGATCACGTAAGTCCTCTCCTCGAAAAATTACAGTGGCTCAATATCGACCACAAACTGGCACTCCATGAGTCGATCAGAATTCATAAAGATCTTCCAGAAAAACATTCACCCGACAGCCAAAGGCACATATATTCTCGAGGTGAAAAGAACAATCGATTCACAAAAAATAATGATACTCTGCACGTTGAACACAGGAAAACAGAAACTGCCTGTCGAGCGTTTTCGATTACTGGACCAAAATCCTGGAAAAAACTCCCAACAAGCCTCAAAAATCTTGAATCCAACAAGTCCTTCAAGAATAGGCTTAATGAACATCTGTTGACCGATCAATTCAGAACGGTAACTTTGCCAACAAACACAAGCTAAAGGCATAATACCATTAACCAGAAAATGCATTTCTGTTCATAAGCGACCACCACCACCAACCACCACCACCATAACTCTTCTCATTGAGACACAATCTAATCGTTTTTACTCAGACGATACATATATTTTCTATGTTGTTACCGATCATAATTGTCTTTGAAAATTACCATAAGTGTTAACTAGCGTTTTGTCTATGTCAATGTTTTAAATGTTCCAGTCGTTTTAGTATAATTACAATACGAACTCAGTTTTTTCGAGGAACGATTGACAGCGTCTAACTTGACAAAGGTTTACTCGATTTTAATATAATTCATTGAATTATTTCTAAGTATTACCGTACCATTTTTGATGATACAATCATTGCCTTGTAAGCTAACATTTGCTTTGTCTTCTATAACAGATGTATATTCATCCAACTTGTGTACTCCAGCATTGTATGATTTCTGACTGTCAATCATTTAATCATTTCTTAGCGGTCTTGAAGTGTGTATTTGTATATTCAATTGTTCGGCGTGTATTTTATGTATGTTTTTTTATATATAAATTATGTCGCCTATTCATCCCTTCATTATTAATACAATGGTTTAGAGCCATCCTTACAATTTGTTAGTGCATTTCGATTTTCCCAACCCTATATTGTATTCATATTTTCTGTATAATTCATGTTATCCATCCATATCTTTGTCATCGTACAATAATGTAGACTACTCATTACAATATGTTAGCACATTTTGATGTCCCATCCCCATGTTCTCGGGACTCTAACCACATGCATGTGTGATTTTGCCACCACATATACATGTTATTTTCCACACCCATGTATTTTGTTGTTTATCAGCCCCCAAGTATTTTTATTTCTCAACCCCGCGGGTCACTGGTTGTTCCAACGCTATGTAGTCGGAATTATTTTGTCAAAATAGACATTTCCGTATGTGCACTGATGATACTATTGTAAATAATATTTTCGCTCCATGTAATCCGAACCGGCGGCCCCTAGAGAGGAGCAGTGATGAATTCAAATTGAACTTTCGAGGAACGATAGGTAGCTCCCAGCTTTGACAGGGGCCAACTCGACTAGAATATATTTTATTGAATCATATCTACCATTTACCGTACTATTTCTGAAGATACAATCATTGTCACATAAGCTAATATTGTGTTTCATCTTCTATACCAGAAGTATAATAATTCGGTTTCTGTACACCAGTTTCGAGTTATTCTTATTGTCAATCATTGAATCATTTCCTAGCGGTCATGAAGTGTATATACTTCAGTACTATGAATATATTTTAGGAATAACTTATGTGGTCTATTCACCATTTCATTATTTCATGCAATGTTTCATACCCATCTTTACAATATGTTAACGCATTTCGTCATGAAATATGAATATCCAGTGCTATGTATATATTTTGTGTACAATTTGTCTCCTATTCAACCCCTTAGTATTCATATCTTACCCCATCTTAACAATATGTTAGCGCATTTCGATTTCCCAAAACCATGTTCTCAGGATTTCTTAGCTTCATGTGTTGGCAATTTTCCCAATCCTATGTATTCCGTAATTTTTTCAACCCCATGTATTTCGTGCCCGGCATTCCTGATTCTTACCTCAAATAAGATGTTGGCTGTCGATCATTGATTATAATATTATAATTTATAATCTGTCGCATGAAATCAGAACCAGCGGCGAATTTCAAATTGTATTTTCGTTTACGTTATTTCAAATAGTGTTTAAGGCAATAAAGTTTTATGTGTACTATTTAAAAAAATTGAAAACACATTGCCAAATGATTGATGTAAAGGAGTTAATAATAATTTAATAATTATACCAATTTTCATCCATATATGTAGGTATGTGTGTGCACATATGAATGTGTATCATACTAATTGTCATCCATACATGTAGTTAGATGTGTGCACATATGAATGTGTATTACAGTTATTGTCATGCATATATGTAGGTAGGTGTGTGCACATTTGAATGTGTATTTGTATGTGTACGTGTATGATGGTATATTGTGAATTCCATTCAGTTCCATGAAGGCGAGCCAGCAGCACACTAGAGATGAGCTGCGATGTATTCATTTTGGATTTATCAATCCCATGCACATGTGTTTTTTATAAGATTTCCAATAACATATATTGTGAATCATGTTTTGCACCATGAAGTAGCTACAAACCGGCCGCCGACAGATGTGCTGTCACAAATTCACTTTATCTCTCGTTTCGCTAATTCAAATATCGCATATGAAAACTAAGTTTGATGTATTATACCTAAGTATTGAAAACCCATTGCTAGACGATGGAAAATATATGATTTATTAATTTTAAATAATAACTAAGAGGGCAGGGTGCGTAGTCTGGCGAGAGTGACCGTGTGTAGATGTCACAGCATTGTGAGGGTAACTGAGAGGGCAGTGTGGTTAGCATGGTGGGACTGACCGTGTTTTGAGGTGCAGCATTGTGAGGCTAACTGAGAGGGCAGTGGGGTTAGCATGTGGGAGTGACCGTGTGTAGAGGATGCAGCATTGTGAGGGTAACTGAGAGGGCAGTGTGGTTAGCATGGTGGGAGTGACCGTGTGTAGAGGATGCAGCATTGTGAGGCTAACTGAGAGGGTAGGGGCGTAGCATGGTGTGAATTACCGTGTGTAGAGGGTGCAGCATTGAGAGGGTAACTGAGAGGTCAGAGAGCGTAGAATAGTGAGAGTTACCGTGAGTAGATGGTGCAGCATTGCGAGGGTAACTGAGAGAGCGGTGTGCGTAGCATGGTGAGAGTTACCCTGTGTCGAGGGCGCAGCCTTGTGAGGGTAACTGTGAGGGCAGAGCGCGTAGCGTGGTGAGAGTTACCGTGTGTAGAGGGTAAAACATTGTGAGGGTAACTGAGAGAGCACGGTGCGTAGCATGGTGTGAGTTATCGTGTGTAGAGAATCCAGCATTGTGAGGGTAACTGAGAGGGCAGTGTAAGTAGCAAGGAGAGACTTACCGTGTGTAGAGGGTGCAGCATTGTGGGGGTAACTGAGAGGGCAGTGTGCGTAGCATGGTAAGAGATACCATGTGTAGAGGGTGAAGCATTGTGAGGGTAACTGAGAGGGCAGTGAGCGTAGCATGGTGTGAGTAACCATGTGTAGAGGGTGCAGAATTGTGCAGGACCCTGAGACGGCAGTGTGCGTAGAATAGGGAGAGTTAACGTGTGTAGGAGGTGCAGCATTCTGAGGGTAATTTAGAAGGCAGTGTGGGTAGCCTCGTGAGAGTTACCGTGAGTGGAGTGTGCAGCATTGTGAGGGTAAATGAGAGGGCAGGGTGCGTAGCATGGTGATAATTACCGCGTGTAGGGGGTGCAACATTGTGAGAGTCACTGAGAGGGCAGCGTGCGAAGTATGGTGAGAGTACCCGTGTCTAGAGGGTGTAGCATTGAGAGGGTAACTGAGAGGGCAGGGTGCGTAGCATGATATGAGTGACCGTGTCAAGAGGATGCAGCTTTGTGAGGCTAACTGAGAGGACAGGGTGAGTAGCATAGCGAGAGTTACCGTGTGTTGAGGGTGCAGCATTGTGAGGGTAACTGAGAGAGCAGGGTACGTAGAATAGTTAGGAGTTACCGTGTGTAGAGGGTGCAGCATTGTGAGGGTAACTGAAAAGGCAGTGTGCGTAACATGGTGAGATTTACCGTGTATAGAGGGTGCACCAATGTCAGGGTAACTGAGAAAGCAGGATGCGTAGCATAATGATAGTTACCGTGCGAAGAGTTTGGAGCATTGTGAGGGTAACCGAGAGAGCAGGTTCCGTAGCATGGTGAGAGTTACCGTGCGTAAAAGGTGCAGCATTGTGAGGAAAACTGAGAAGGCAGTGTGCGTAGCATGGTGAGAGTAACCGTTTGTATAGGGGGTACATTGTGAGAGTCACTGAGAGGGCAGGGTGCGTAGCATTATATGAGTGACCGTGCATAGAGGGTGCAGCTTTGTGAGGGTAACTGATAGCGCAAGGTGCGTAGCATAGTGAGAGTTACCGTGGGAAGAGGGTGCAAGATTGCGAGGTTAACTGAGAGGGCAGTGTGCGTAGCATGGTGAGAGTTACCGCGTGTGGAGGGTGCAGCATTGTGAGGGTAACTGAGAGGGCAGTTTTCGTAGAATAGTGAGGGTCACCGTGTGTAGATGGTCCAGCATTTTGGGGGTAACTGAGAAGGCAGGGAGCGTAGAATAGTGAGAGTTACCGTGCGTAGATTGTGAAGCATTGTGAGAGTAACTGAGAGGGCAGTGTGCGTAGCATGGTAAGAGTTAACGTGTGTAGAGGGTGCAGAATTGTGAGGGTAACTGTGAGGGCAGTGTGCGTAGCATGGTGAGAGTTACCGTGTGTAGAGGGTGCAGCATTGTGAGGGTAACTTAGAAGGCAGGGCGAGTAGCGTGTTGAGAGTTACCGTGAGTAGAGGATGAAGCATTGTGAGGGTAACTGAGAGGACAGGGTGCGTAGCATGGTGTGAGTTACCGTGTGTAGAGGGTGCAACATTGTGAGGGTAACTGTGAGGGCAGTGTTCGTAGCAAGGTGAGAAAAATCATGTGTAGAGGGTGCAGCATTGTGAGGGTAACTGAGAGGGCAGGGTGCGTAGCATGATGAGAGTAACTGTGTGTAGAGGATGCAGCATTGTTAGGCTAACTGAGAGGGTAGGGTGCTTAGCATGGTGTGAATTACCGTGTGTAGAGGGTGCAACATTGTGAGGGTAACTGAGAGTGCAGTTTGCGTAGAATAGTGAGGGTTGCCGTGTGTAGAGGGTACAGCATTTTGGGATAACTGACAGGGCAGGGAGCGTAGAATAAAGAGTTACCGTGTGTAGAGGGCGCAGCATTGTGAGGGTAACTGAGAGGGCAGAGTGCGTTGCATGAAGAAATTAACCGTGTGTAGAGGGTGCAGAATTGTGAATGTAACTGAGAGGGCAGTGTTTGTAGAATAGAGAAGGCGGTATGCGTAGCCTAGTGAGAGTTACCGTGAGGAGAGTGTGCAGCATTGGGAGGGTAACTGAGAGGGCAGGGTGCGTAGCATGGTGAGAGTTACCGTGTGTAGAGGGTGCAGCATTGGGATGGTATCTTAGAGGGCAGTGCGCTTGGCATGGTGAGAGTGACCGTGTGTAGGGGGTGCTGCTTTGTGAGGGTAACTGAGAGGGCAGTGTGCGTAGCATAGTAGGAGTTACCGTGTCTAGAGAGTGCAACATTGTGAGTGTAACTGAGAGGGCAGGGTGCGCAGCATTGTGAGAGTTACCATGTGTAGTGGGTGAAGGGTTGTGAGTGTAACTGACAGGGCAGTGTGCGTAGCATGGTGAGAGTTACCGTGTGTAGAGGGTGCAGCTTTGTGAGGCTAACTGAGAGGGCAGGGTGCGTAGATGGTGAGATTTACCGTGTGTAGAGGGTGCAGCATTGTGAGGGTAACTGAGAGGGCAGGGTGCGTAAAATAGGTAGGAGTTACCGTGTGTAGAGGACGCAGCATTATGAGGGTAACTAAGAGCGCAGGGTGCGTATCATGGTGGGAGTGACCGTGTGTTGAGGGTGCAGAATTGTGAGGCTAACTGAGAGGGCAGTGTGCACAGCATGGTGTGAGTGACCGTGTGTAGAGGGGGTAGCATTGTGAGGGTAACAAAGAAGGCAGTTCGCGTAGCATGGTGAGAGTTACCGTGTGTAGAGGGTGCAACATTTTGAGGGTATCTGAGAGGGCAGTGTGCACAGCATGGTGTGAGTGACCGTGTGTAGAGGGGGCAGCATTGTGCGGGTTACATAAGAAGGCAGTGTGCGTATCATGGTGAGAGTTTCGTGGGTAGAGGGTGCAGCATTGTGAGGGTAAATGACAGGGCAGTGTGCCTAGCATGGTGGGAGTAACCGTTTGTAGAGGCTACAGCATTGTGAGGGTTACTGAGGGAGCAGTGTGCGTAAAAAGAGTGCGTGTTACCGTGTGTAAAGGGTGCTGCATTGTGAGTATAACTGAGAGGGCAGGGTGCGTAGAATAGTGAGTTACCGTGAGTAGAGGTTGCAGCATTGTGAGGGAAAATTAAGGCTTTGTGCGTAGCATGGTGAAAGTATTCGTGTGTAGAGGGGGCAGCATTTTGACGGTAACTGAGAGGGCAGGGTGCTAGCATGGTGAGAGTAACCGTGTGTATAGGGTGAAGCATTTTGAGGGTAACTGAGAGGGCAGGGTCTGTAGCATGGTGAGAGTAGCCGTGTGTAGAGTGTGCAGAATTGTGAGGGTAATTGAGAGGGCAGTGTGCGTAGCATATAAGAGCATTGTGAGGGAAAATGAGAAGGCTTTGTGCGTAGCATGGTATAAGTAATCGTGAATAGAGGGTGCAGCATTGTGAGGGTAACCAAGAGAGCAGTGTGCGTAGCATGGTAAGAGTAACCGTGTGTAGAGGGGCCAGCAATGTGAGGGTACCTGAGAAGGCAAGTTGCGTAGTATAGTGAGAGTAACCATGTGTAGATGGTGTAGCATTGTGAGGGGGACTGATAATGCAGTGTGCGTTGAATAGTGAGAGTTACCGTGCGTAGATAATGACGCATTGTAAGGCTAACTGAGAGGACAGGGTGCGTAGCATGGTGAGAGTGACCCTGTGTATAGAGTTTAGAATTGTGAGGGTAACTGAGAGGGAAGTGTTCGTGGCATGGTGAGAGTGACCGTTTGTGGAGGGTGCGACATTGTGAGGGTAGCTGAGAGGGCAGGGTGCACAGCATGGCGTGAGTGACCGTGTGCAGAGGGGGCAGCATTGTGAGGGTAACTAAGAAGGCTGTGTGCGTAGCATGGTGAGAGTTACCGTGGGTATAAGGTGCAGCATTGTGAGGGTTACTGAAAGAGCAGGGTGCGTAGCAGAGTGAGAGTTACCGTGTGTAGAGGATGCAGCATTGTGAGGGTAAATGGGAGGGCAGGGTGCCTAGCATGGTGAGAGTAACCGTGTGTAGAGGGTACAGCATTGTGAGAGTTACTGAGGGGGCAGTGTGCGTAGAATAGTGCGAGTTAGCGTGTGAAGAGGGTACAGCATTGTGAGGGTAACTCAGGGGGCAGTGTGAGTAGAATAGTGAGAGTTACCGTGTGTAGAGGGTGCAGTACCATGAGGGTAACTGAGAGGGCAGTGTGTGTAGCATAGTGAGAGTGACCGTGTGCAGAGGGTGCAGTACTGTGAGGCTAACGGAGAGGGCAGGGAGCGTAACATAGTGAGAGATACAATGTGTAGAGGGCGCACCATTATGAGGGTAAGTGAGAGGGCAGGGTGCGTAGCATGGTGGTAGTGACCGTGTGTTGAGGGTGCAGCATTGTGAGGCTAACTTAGAGGACAGGGTGCGTAGCATGGGGAGAGAGATCCTGTGTTGAGGGTGCAGAATTGTGAGGGTGACTGAGAGGGAAGTGTGCGTAGCATGGCCTCCCTGTCACGCCTGAATTAATCAGGAGCAATTTCTTCAGGGGACGAAGGCCGTCAACGACTCGAGTCGCAAGCGCGCCGGGTCTTGTTGTTTGTCAGCTAAAGTGCTGACGTGTAGTCTATTGGTATGGCTCCTCTGCCTGGCCTCCATCGTACGATGATTGTTTTGAGATTCTTGATGGAAACAACGCCATGCCACCTCCTCGGCCTCCGCTGACTTGAGCGGCCTGTGGGCTGCCTAGCGGATACATCCAGCATGTATCTCAAATGGACACCGCAGTTGGTATTCTGTGCAGCCGTGTATCCCGAAGGATACCTGAAGAAAATGTTGCAGGGCAGCTGGGCAGCAGGGCAGCGCCACACCTCCCCCTTCGGACCTTGATCGGATGCCGGTCCAGGCCGAAGCTGGCTGTTATTAGATTTGGGTTGTGGCCACCAGCATTTCAGACTGCGTGGGACTGCTGGT
>SDVV010042298.1:0-10356 GCA_016164225.1 Gammarus roeselii | reverse complement strand
CAGCGGCAGCAGCGGCAGCAGCGGCAGCAGCGGCAGCAGCGGCAGCAGCGGCAGCAGCGGCAGCAGCGGCAGCAGCGGCAGCAGCGGCAGCAGCGGCAGCAGCGGCAGCAGCGGCAGCAGCGGCAGCAGCGGCAGCAGCTGCAGCAGCGGCAGCAGCTGCAGAGGTAGCAGTGGCAGCAGAGGCGTGAGCGGCAGTAGCAGCAACGGCAGCAGTGGCAGCAGCGGCAGCAGCGGCAGCAGCAGCGGTAGCAGCAACGGCAGCGGCAGTAACGACTGTAACAGCAACGACGGCTGCAGCATCCGCTGACGCAGCTTCCGCTGCTGCTGCATTAGCTTTAGCTGCAATATTTAGACTAGTCATTTTGACGAACTCTGCCTTAAGACTTGACAATTTGACTGATTTTGCCTTGTGTGTGTTAAGGACAAACTCGTGACAAGTCTAGATTCGTCAAAACGACGAGTATTTTATTTTGTGTGGTGATCCAGACGAAAATCGGTTAGGTTGCTTTCATGTCTACAAAGAAGATCATGCCGTATGAAAAAATGTTTCCATCATTGTAGGAACAACTACTCAAATTATTTAATGTTAGCCAAACCTTTACTACCAATAGAAAAATATGAGAATAACCTTCCTTACCGTATCGAATTATATCCAATATCCATTAAAAAATTCTAACGAGACGAGAAACCAATGAAAATTCAATGAAAATTATCATCCAAAAGTAAAAGTCCTAGGTAAAAAATGTGTCTAAATTCCTAACCAACACCCAAAGCTACATTACAAACCAATATATACAACAATAACCTTCCTTATTCAAACAAAAATACTACAAAGCATCCAACGCATATAACACACTGTATTATGACTTGAAACCGATACAAGTAGTTAACTAAAATATCAAATGAACTGAACTAATCCAATGCAAGCCATAATCCTACGGCAAAACGCCCACAGTGAAAATTGATACCCCATAAAAATATTTTTCATGTAACCTTCATGTTCTCTGCTGATTTCTAAATTTACATAACTTACCAAGACGTACGAGAATGACCTTTCCTACCATTACCTGAAATAGATCTACCTAGCGTACTCTTTGACCAAATAAACTGACGTAATACTTCTAAAACCCTAATCCGACGGTAAAACTATAATGTATGTATGTATGTATGTATAGACATACAGCCGTTTCCCCCTAGTTAGGGGGGTGGCTAGGTTAGGCAGACACAGAGGGGGGAGGAGCCCAATCTCCCCGCCACAAGACCGCCGTGTCCCTGCCGAGGCTCGAACTCGCGACATGCAGCACCAGAGGCTGACACTGCAGTCGGATACGCTAACCACTCGGCCACGAAAAAAAATGAATATCAAAGTTGTTGAACACGCTTGTTAAGATTAGGAAAAATCGCTTCAAGCGTCTGAAATTACGAATATTTTTTTGTTTCAAACCTATAATTCAGTAATGGGACTCGGAGATGCCCTCGAAAGGACCAGCCAGCTGTCTGAAAGTTGATCACAAAATAAAATAAGACGAAGACCCACACCAAACTTGAAATTTTCATACAATACAACCGAATGATAACTAATCCAAAATAAACTATATACATCTATACAACGTATACATACCATATATTCAACCGATAACGCCGACCATGCTGTCCACCTCGACCCGATTCTGGTACCGCTAGCGTTTCGATCGCGTTTTAGCGCCCCGATCCGGTTTTCGTATGCATATTAACTGCTTGAAGTGACGTTTTAAACAAAATACATATATATCACAAGACCCAGATGATACCTACAAAAGATTCGTCAGCGTGAGCCCTTCAGAGGACAATCCCGAGGGTAAGGGCAATTTGTGGGTTCTGCCAACTTGTAGTTGTAGTTCACTGAAGAATATGATACAATCAACATGATGGTAGGACGATCTCGGAACAGTGATAGCTGAAAAAAAAACTGAATAAATTTCACAATATTCCAATACCATTCGCACTGCATATCGGCCTTGATCTGCGCAATTGAAATGCAAACTGTTAGTTCTCCCCGTCGCATAGCTTACCGCACCGGTTACCACCAGGATCTGAACTGAAATAGGAAAAAAGAGTTAGTTCTTCCAGATTGTCGTTAGAGGGAGTAAAGGTTCGTTCTCCCGGTCACACAGAGAGTCTCACCTATAATCGCGGTTTCCAGTCCAGAGCTCTGGGAAGAGAAAAAAAGACGTTTCACAATTCACTGGAAATGACGTCGGAAACCCACAGCCGGTTTCAACAATCAAGTTCCAGGAAGACAACCTGAATACTTCCTGTTAGACGGGGAACCCTCCCGACCATACAGTAGTTTCGAGTAGGGCGGTTATAACTGAAGAAAGCGTATCGTTACCAGTCGGATGTAATTGGTCAAGTAACCGAGTCGGGGCTTGGGGTTCTGAGTGACTGCATAAAATTTGAGGTTGTTTGAAATGCGTATTTAATGACTTATAATATAAGCAAGTTTATGACAAGTGGACAAAATACAGAAGTACCAGACTATACAGGTAATAGCGACCAAGTTTTTGTCTACGTGAGCTGATCTAGAGACAAAATTTGATGGTAAGACATATGTAAATTAACATATAACTAAGGGTAGTGAGTCTATTTACATCGATATCCCACCAATCGATGGACATTCTTGCACGAAATTCTCTATTATCCATTGTTCAATATTTCCAGGCAGATAAAAATGTTACAGTGGACTATTACTTTCAATTAAAATAACTAAAATAAAAGACATTCACATAATCATGACAATAGGAATTGTATGGTTTATTGGTAGTTGGCGGGTTGATTTATATATTTTTTAGGATGCAGTAGTTCGTTACGAAATTTGTCTACTCCATAACGCATTATGCAATTTTGAACCAGGTCTATCGGTGTTTCACTGACGCGGTGTTTCAATAGCGAGAGTAGCTAAACGATATAAATTTATGTGAGTTTTTATATAGTGTTATGTCTACTTAGTAATGATCGGTTGATACATGTTGAATTTGTAGTGTTTTTCGGAATTCTGAATAGTTATCTCATACAGTTATAGGACTATTTAGGATATTCAAGGTTTGCATCGTCCATGTAGCACACTATTTCAGGCATAATTGGTCGGTTATTGCATCATTCTTATTTTCTAATAACTTGACCGGTTGAGTATATTTCATTCAGTTTTCTATATTCTCTATACAGTTTCATTCTTCGATGCAAGGTATAGGGTATTTTATACAATTACAAGAAAATTGGGTTATATTACGTTTGTATCTGCGATGTAGAACAATATTTCAGGTATAATTGTGTTTGATGTTGTGTATTTTCAGGGTTTGAAATAGATTCTTACATCCTGGTACAATTCTTGACGTGGGTATTAAAGATTTAGAACATTCCATTTGTTACAAACTTGGTCTTGTTGTTACTCTATTGTATATTTAGTGTAGGAACATACTTCAATGTTTTGGAGGAGTTAAAGAGTCCCCTAGGCTGGAGCTCGTTGTGTTTATGCTTATTTGTATAAGTAGACCGTTTTACTATAATGGATACCCTAGTGTATTACAATTTTTAATATCGGTTAGGGCACAGTAGAGAATCTTATTTGGCTATTTTTATAGTTGTTGTTGTGAGATTTTCTTCCACGATAATCGTAGGAATGTATGCTTAAGAGGTGTGAATCCGTCCTGCATCTTTGTGGAATTTCGTTATTGATCCCTAGCAAGTGTGTAGTTTAACGTTTTAGAAGGCGATTTACTGGGTGGATGGGTCCTGGTGTAGAGGCGGCTTACACTCTTTGGCGGTCATTTGGAGTTCGTCCAAGTTCAACGTGATTTTGTAAGTTCTTGTGCATGTTGGTCTTAACTTCCATGTATTTGTTAGAGAGGTTAACCGACAAGCTGATGATCGTTGTAGTGATTCACTTAGGTCGTCAGTGAACAGAAGCCCAGCTTTTTATGGCCACATACTCTATAAGTCTCATGTCAGGTCCATTTTTGACCACTGTTCCTGTGTATAGATTCTTAGTTATGTCCAGGATGCGACTTTGCTCGACGTTGTTCAGAGATGATGGACTAAACAGATGCATGGTATGACTGAGGTATTGTACCATGACTGGGTGTCACCTATACATTTGTTATATATCAGTGGTAGATTGCTGAGAAGTGACCTAGTAAAGCATTGTAGAGTTTGTTGTTATGACACAGTGGGCTTGGATTTTGTCCTACTAGAGTCATAACATAAGTTAGGTCTAGGAATTTGCTATAGATTTGAACGGATACCGTAATATTATTATTAGTTATGAATGAACTCTGTGTCAAATGTCAGATGATTTTGGTATGGCTGTTATGTTAGTATATGATTTTTTCATGAACCAGATCACATTAGAAGTTGAAGAACAGGATTATTTATATTTCCAATAATTACAAGATCGGTAATGCAAATCGGCATCATGTATTGATTGACCATTCACCTTCCATATTGGTGTAGGATTTATCATCTGGGTATTGTAGGATAAACCGTATATTGTAATTAGTCAATGTTGCTTAGACCATAGTAGAGGAACTCACTTAGCTATTTTATTGTTGCTATACGTTTTTGAACGGTTATCATAGGAATATAACTATATTTGATATAAATTCGCCTAATTTCATGGATTGTTGGGTATAGAGCAAGCTTAAATGGATGTAGTGATCCAAAATATTGATAAGTTTTACCTCTCGACATTGCATTTGTGTCCGGTTCCATGTCCTCTTGGAGAACTAATCTACTTGATTTGGGTAGAGTGTTAGTGTTAAAAAAAATCAATAATTTAATGTACACCTCAATTAGTCATCCGCTCGCATTTCGTTACTAGATGCTTATTCCCGCATGTCTTACTTTTATAAATGTTTGTGATCCGTTTGCAGTTCATACACTTAGAAGTTATTGAATAATTCAGGCTTTGTTATAAGATTGCGTTCCAATTCAGAATATCTGACTTATTCGAGCATTCACCAGATCCACTGTAGAATTTTTCTCTGTAGGCTTAAAATGTATGGAGAGGCGTTAACCTAACCCATCCTAACCTATCCTAACCTAATCTAACCAAGGAATATATATATATATTTTCGTATTTTCATACTTATGTCAGGTATTTCTTCATTGATTTCAGCTTTATTCATAAGAAATCTATCCACTTGTTGCTGTAGTTTTTAGCAATCTCTGCCAGTTTATATACCTACAAATATATATTTTTTCACTTTGCTTGTCACAAGTCCAGTAATATCGACTAGTTTCAAGTAATGTTAGTTGATCGCTCGTTAGAAGACTAGAGTTCAAAACGTTCATCTGAGGTTACCGCATATGTCAGTGATTGTTATTGCTGTTAAAGCGTTCGCGCATTTTATCTATGGTTCTACTGTTAGCAAAAGATTTTTTGTTGTTGTGATGTTGGATGCATTGCTCGTACCATTTTCGTCAGTTATAACGAATGTTGAATAAATCTACTCTAAACTATTTTCTACAGATCTGTGATGTATGGTCCGCAGTCAACAAGATCCAGGATATAAACAATGTCTCTGGTATATTATTAGCGAAATATATATCAATATCCGACAACATATATCAAATATCCACAACAGATCCACAAACTTGTCTGAGCAAGATCTTAACGTACTCAGATTCATATCCTACCAATCTGTATCACATCTAGATCCTTCACCCCCCCCCCCCACACAGAATGGTTTATGGCAATGTTTGAAATTGTTTTGAGCGACATTTTGAGCTTCATTTCATAGCTTGAAACATTTTCTCCTACTGATTTCGACAATTTGATGGTACCTACGACTAACTGACTTGATGTATTTTATTGCAATTCATTGCTTAACCTTTGAGTTTAGGATAGTATAAACATTTAGTCAAGATTTCCTGAGCTTATTATTATTTTTATTTGCATTCATCACAGACCTTGTTAATATCATCAATGACATATATCTCGTTTTTTGATTTGGAAAAACATGGTTCGTTTATCCAGCCATACCCATCATCCCTACATTTCAATTTCCTATCAAAATCCTACATATACTCAATCATATCTTTGATGCGAATAGCGAAGGCTGTTCCGTTCTGGTGAGTCAACAAAAGTATTGCTTCTTCTTCTTGAACCTCCTCCAATTCAAAGTCTTTCTGATCGTCATCACTGAGAAATTTCTGCATACGATCCAGATTTTCTTTTGTTCCTAGGTACAATTTGTTTTCCACTACCTCAGCTTTATTACAGACATGATAATGAGTTCCCACGTGGATCATATCAATTTTGAGATTTGCTTTCTTATTTCCCTTAAACTTTGTTACATACGACTGTAACGTCTCGACATAAGTTACCCAAAGCCGACTCCCTTTTTCCTGCATCCATATAAGAACGATATCTCCCATTCTTTCGATTATTGTTTTACCCATTCTGAGATAACATTTTTTTCAACACCAGTCAGTATTTGTACGATCCGACTCCTATCATCTGCAGAGATTTCTTCTTCCAACACTTGTAAAGCAATGTTTGTGATATGTATATTCATTTTTGTTTATTATATGACGAAACGTGCGTCTCCGCTTGATCTCAACGAACACTGACTTCATTCTCGGTATGCAGCAAGCTATTATAAGATGATTACATGTTGTTTTTCGCAAAACTTTAGGCCTAACATTGCTCGCCTAGGTCATCAACATTGCATGTATGTATGTATGTGTATAGGGCTGTGTACGTATGTGCATGTGTATGTTCAAGCGTATGTACGTGTTACATGAGTTAGAAAAAATGCATGACAAAAACTTAAAATTCAAAATTTCAATAGATTTTCAAATTTCCGAGGGATAACACTTTACTTAAGTAGCCAAGTTATCACTTCAATAGACCGACTTGGCACTGTCATCTCACAAAAATTTGAAGATTTATTGATATTTTGAATTTTAATTTTTTGTTATACGTTCGTTTTAACTCATGTAACACATACATACGCTTGAACATACACATGCACATACGTACACAGCTCAATACATATACACGCATACGTACACAGTTGATGACCTAGGTGAGCAATGTTAGGCCTAAAGTTCTGCGAAAAACAACATGCAATCAACTTATAATAACTAGCTGCATACCGAGAATGGAGTCAGTGTTACGTTGAGATCAAGCGGAGACGCACGTTTCGTCGAAGAATAAACAAAAATGAATATTAATTCCTCAGAATTTTGTTTACAAGTGTTGGAAGAAGGACCTAACTGATGTTATGCCTCTTGTAGGACAAAATCCAAGCCCACTGTGTCATACCAACGAACTCAACAATGCTTTACTAGGTCACTTCTCAGCAATCTACCACTGATATATAACAAATTTAGAGGTAACACCCAGTCATGGTACAATACCTCAGTCATACCATGCATCTGTTTAGTCCATAATCTTTGAACAACGTCGAGCAAAGTCACATCCTGAACATAACTAAGAATCTATACACATGAACAGTGGTCAAAAATGGACCTGACATGAGACTCATAGAGTGTGCGGCCATGAAAAGCTGGGCTTCTGTTCACTGACGACCTAAGTAAATCACTACAACGATCATCAGCTTGTCGGTTAACCTCTCTAACAAATCCATGGAAGTTAAGACTGACATCCACAAGAACTCACAAAATCACGTTGAACTTGGACGAACTCCAAATGACCGCCAAAGAGTGTAAGCCGCTTCTACACCAGGACCCATCCACCCAGTAAACCGTCTTCTAAAATGTTAAACTACACACTTGCTAGGGATCAATGGCGAAATTCCACAAAGATGCAGTACGGATTTACACCTCTTAAACATACATTCCTATGATTATCGTGGAAAAAATCATACAACAACAACTATAAAAATAGTCAAATGAGATTCTCTACTCTGCCGTAATCGATATCAAAAAATGTAGTACACTAGGGTATGCATCATAGTACAACGGTCTACTCTACAAATGAGCATAAACACAACGAGCTTCGGCCTAGGGGACACTTTAACTCCTCCAAAACATTGAAGTATGTTCCTACACAAAATATACAATAGAGTAACAACAAGACCAAGTTTGTAACAAATTTAATCTTCTATTTCTTTATATCCACGTCTAAAAATTGTACCAGGATGTAAGAAGCTATAGAAAACACTGGAGATACACAACATCTAACAAAATTATACCTGAAATAATGTTTTACATTGCAGATCCAAACGTAATATATTCTAATATTCCTATAATTGTATAAAATACCCAATACCTTACATCGAAGAATGAAACTGTACAGAGAATATACAAAACTGAATGAACTCAACTTTGCCTTGCTAGTTGAGGTGAGCGATACGACCAGTCAAATATGTTAGAATGTATGAAACGCTGCTATTGTTTAGATAAATGATTCGTGGTACTATCGTTACATTCAGACGAAACGATGTTCATTTAACAGAAAGGGTAAAATATGAATGTATCTTATAGTTTGAATATAGATGACCTGTCAAATAGTTAGCCTAAATTACTACTCGAAAGTTTGATGAATGAGCGCAAGTGTTTAATGAATCAGTGGGAATAGGAGATAAATTTCCTTTCCAAGTTTTGCTCAATAATCATTTGCTAGGAATATTTATAGTTACCTATTTGGAACACATTTAGTCACTACATTTCTTGAGTACTTCATACATCCTACATGCTCGGCAGCACTGTCACTTAGGAGGATGGGAGTAGGCTGCAAGGTCTGGGAATATCGGGGAATTGTGTGCACTGCCGTTATGTACGGAGATAATCAACGATTTAGAAGTTATTGTTACTTTGGTATCGTTGAAAATATGCTGTTCCTGATGTTTATTGACGGCTTTAAATATTTATATTGTTAATCGGAAGGTGATTTGGTTCTGACCCATTCTATGTTTTTTTCCGTATAGACCCCGTCGCTTTCGAACAAACGCTATTACGAGCTATACCTCATCCTTCCATAACAGATCCACAAACTTGTCTGAGCAAGATCTGATCGGACTCTGATTTATATCCTACCAATCTGTATCACATCTAGATCTTTCACCTCGCTGCCCCCATAGAATAGTTTTTGACAATGTTTAAAATTGTTTTGAGCGACATTTTGAGCTTCATTTCATAGCTTGAAACATTTTCTCCTACTGATTTCGACAATTCGATAGTACCTCCTTCAAATTGACTTGATGTATTTTAGTGCAATTCATTGCTTAACCTTTGAGTTTAGGAAAATATAAACATTTAATAAAATGTCCATGTTATTTTATTATTTTATTTGTCATCACTTACAGACCTTGCTGACATCATGAATGACATATAACTATTTTTATTTTATTTGAAACAGCATGCTTCGTATATCCAACTATACCCATCAACACTATATATCAGTTTGCTCTCAAAATACTTCAAATACTCCATCATATCTTTGATGCGAATACCGAAGGCTGTTCCGTTCCCGTTAGTCCACAAATGTATTGCTTCTTCGTCTTGCACCTTGATTATTCGAAACTTCTCCAATTCAAAGGGATTCTGACCTTCATCAATGAGAAAGAAATTTGTGCATATGATCCATATGATTCAAATGAAATCTTCTAGATTTATAATATCCACGTCAAACATTGTACCAGGATGTAAGAAGATATTTAAAACATAAAAAATATCCAACATCTAACTAAATTATACCGGAAATTATGTTTTGCATTGCAGATACAACGTAATATATCCTAATATTTCTATAATTGTATAAAATGCCCATTACTTTGCCTCGAAGATTGAAACTGTACATAGGATATCCAAAACTGAATGAAATAAACTAAAACGGTCAAGCTATAATAAAATAAGAAGAATAATACAATGACCGACCAATTATGCTTGAAATAGTGCGCGACATGGACGATGCAAACCTAAAATATCCTAAAAAAACTATAATTGTATGAGATAACTATTCAAAATTTCAAAAAACACTACAAATTCTATATATATCAACTGATCATTACTAAGTATTCATAACACAATATAATAACTTACCATAAATCGATATCATTCAGCTACTCTCGATATTGGAACACCTTGTCAATGGAACACCAATATATCTGATTCAAAACTGGATAATGCGTTATGGAGTATACAAAATCTCTGAACGAAGCTACTGTATCGTAAGATAAAAAATACATCAACCCGCCACCTGTCAAACTAATAAGTCATGCTATTCCAATATATATAAATTACACATGGATAAATAAATGGAAAACACAAAACGTTGCTTGAATTCAATATCAGGCTGGTATCAAACAAGCACTAAGGTTGCAAATCGAGTTATAAAATATACCTATATAT